>BJBW01000234.1:97341-255014 GCA_004320125.1 Scolopax mira
TGTGTGTGTGTGTGTGTGTGTACATGTGCACGCACATCTGTGTAGATGCATGGAAGGGGAGTGTGGGGCATGTATATATGTGCTTGTACATATGTACATGTACAATGGTATTAACACGAGTATTATGCACGTGTGCTGGTGTTTTTAATGTGTGTGTGTGTGTGTGTATGGATGTGTGTGCCTGTGCTGGTGCTTGTGTGTGTGCGTGTGTGTGTGTGTGTGCCTGTGCTGGTGCTTTGGGTGCCTGTGCTGACACTGTGTGTGTGTTTGTGCATACCTACATGTGAGCTGGCACTCTGTGTGTGTACAGGTGTTCTCTGTGTGTATATAGATGCATATATATGTATGTATATGTACAGGTGTTCTCTGTGTGTGTACAGCTGTACGTGTGTGTGCTGGTACTGCGTACACACACATGTACATACATATATACATATATATATATATGCTGCATCTTTAAGGGGGGGTGGGGTGTAGATACGCCTGTTGGCACTCTGTGTGTGTGGACACACACGTGTGTGAGTGCTCTGGGTGCCGGTGTGTGCGTGGGCACCCTGTGCACGCTCCTGCTTTTTTGGGTGATGGGGTGGGCACACACACGTGCTGGTGCTCTGCGTGTCAAAGTCCCCTGGGGGGAGATGTTGGGGGGGCTGCGAGCTCACCCCTAAAGGACCCCTTAGGGGGGTGGTGGTGGTGTTGGGGTTGCTGTGGGTCCCCAGGAGGGCAGTGGGTGGGTGCCACGTGGAGGTACGTCTCCCCCTCTGACCCCGGGGGCTCTCTCACAGGGCTGGCTCGGTGCCCTGGCACTGCTGGGCACCCTGGCGCTGTGCCGCAGCCTGCGCCGGCCCGGTGGCCCCCTGCACCATCCCCACATCCACTGCTACAGCACGGGCGAACTGGGGGACAGCGAGGCCCCCCCGCACCTCCTGGGTCGCAACCTGCGCTGGGACCACTACGTGCCCGTGCAGCTGGTGCCGCAGCTGGAGCGCTTGCAAGAGGCCACCGGCCATCGCCACCGCCGCCGCCGCCGCCACCGCGAGCGGGCCTGCCCCGCGCTGCAGCTCCGCACCGGCCTCCACAGCGAACCCAACGAGCGCTCCATCTCCCCGTGGCGCTACCGGTGAGTGTGGCCCCTTCCCCATCCCACTCTGTGCCTCAGTTTCCCCGAGGAATGGTGGATCCCCATTGCCTGCCCAGAGGGGTTGAGTCCAGCGCAGGGTGACTTGTGGTGGTGGCACAGGGGTGGCTGATGGTGTGTGTGTCTGTCTGTCTGTGTGTGTATGTGTGTCCTTCCCTCCGTCCGCAGCATCGACGAGGATGAGAACCGCTACCCCCGCAAGCTGGCCTTCGCCGAGTGCCTCTGCAGCGGCTGCGTGGACGTCAAGACGGGGCGGGAGACGACCTCGCTCAACTCGGTGGCCATCCACCAGACCATGCTGGTCCTGCGGCGCAAGCCCTGCCCCCGGCCCACCGGCCCTGGCCTCGTCACCTTCGAGGTGGACTACATCAAGGTGCCGGTGGGCTGCACCTGCGTCCTGCCCCGCACCGCGCGCTGAGACCCCCCCCTCTCATCTCCTCCCCCCCCACCTTGCTCCTGTGGAGCCCCATAGCGTGACCGTGTCACCGCATCCACCTCCCCACCCGTGCTTGTTTTAGAGCACACACACCCCCCAATCCCTCCCCCCAATTCCCAGAGCCAGGTGTGTCCCCCCCCCAACCCCTCACTTTGTTATTTATGAATTATTTATGAGCCTTGCTGCAGAGGGACTTTTTTTTTTAAGTATTTATTGCTGACTTCCCCCTGCCAAGGCTGTGACTCCACGTCCAGCAGCACCCCATGGTGCCCGTTATTTATTCCCCCCACCCCGCAGAGCTATTTATTGTCTCCTCTATACGTGCTATTTAATGCTGGCAGCGTGCAGCCTGCAAATAAAGGCCAACCCTGGGCATGGTCCTTGCTCTGTTCCCAGTCAGGGTAGTGGGGATGGTTGGAGGGGGAGGATGTGGGGAGGGGAATGGGGGGACACACAGACAAAGGGGTGCAGACAGGGATGGAGGAACCTCCATGGCCATCCCATGGGGCGATGTTTGGCTTTGGGGCATCTCAGCCCCAACATGGCGGGCAACGCACAAGTGCTGTAGGGCAGCACAAACTGGGATGCAATATAGAGGGTGACGAGGTGTCCCCACACCCCCAGCCCCAGGGGGAAACCAGCCCCAGCACCCCTCCACCCACACCTTTCCCATGGCTCTGCCCCTGGGGCACCCCCCCAAAACGTCCCATGGGCCCAGCGCCACCTGCTGGGGGCACCCCATGTGCCCTGCCAGCACCCATGGGTGCCCTGGGATGGCCGCACTCCTCACCAGACCAGGGTCCTCACAGTGGGGGGGCTCAGAACAGCTGCTGATTTGTCACCAACACACAGGGCGTGACATGGCTGTCCCTTGTCCCACCCCAGGCCCCCAGATGCTCTCCATCATCCATGAGAGGGAAAGGAAATGCACCCCCCCCACCACCACCTCCCACACCCCCTTTCTTGCCAGGGTGACACCAGCCTTTGGGGGTTCACCTTGGACATGCTGTGGAGCTGCAGTGCAGGTCAACCACGGGGACCATGTGCCACCACATACATCCCTCCCCTAGTTTCCCCCCACCATTGGGACCGCAGAAGATTTCTGGGTGGGGGGCCCAACAGTGCGGGTGACCCCATTGCCTCATGTCCCCTGAGAACATCTCCTGGTCCCCTCCAGGGCAGGAGGGACATGGTCCCATAGCGGTTACACTCTGCACACCCCAGCTTCAGCTGCACCACGGGGTTTGCCCGTAATTGGACTGTTTGTCCTTAAATCCCACCAAACCCTGCCCCAGCCCCTCGCCCCCACCCAGAGGAGCAGGAGGCAAAGGGAGCCGGCTCCTTTCCCACTTTTTATTGCAACAGAAACCACAGAAGTGACAAAAAACAGCGAGAGCCGGTGCAAGGAGCAGAGCTGCCTGGTCACCCCCCTCCACGTGGTGCTGTGAGGCCTGGGGACCCCTCAGGGAGCTTGAGATTCCCAGGAGAGCTGCAGTTCTCCAAGGATTTGGAGATCTCCCAGGGAACTGGGGACTGCTTGGAGAGCTGGGGACACCCTGCCCCCCACCCCCTGACCAGGAGCTGGGAAACACTCAGGTAGTTGGGAACCTCTCAGGGAGCTGAGCATCCTCAGGGATTTGGGGATCCCCAGGAGCTGGGAAATCCTCAGGGATTTGGGGATCCCCAGGAGCTGGGAAACCCCCAGAGAGCTGAGCTTCCTTGGAGGTGGAAAAGGAGCAAGGGAGCCCTTGGGAACCCCTCAGGGACCTGAGCATCCCTGGAGATAGGGGGATCTCCCCAATTTGGGGACCCCCTGAGGAGCTGAGCATCCCTGGGGATTTGGGGATCCCCTGAAGCCAGGCACCCCGTTTTTCCCTCCAAGGAGGTGGGGTGCAGCTGGGAAGCGGGAGCACGAGCGGTGCAGCAGTGGCAGGAGGGCTCCCCCTCCATTACTCAGCCTCGACGGGGATGGGGTTCACTTGCCCCCCAACCTCCGCCGGCTGTTTCTTGCGGGCATCGGCGGGGGGCCGGGGTGGGGGGTTGCTGGGGGGTTGCTTGATGGTGTCCCCCATGTGCGGCCGCTCCCGGGGCTTCTGCTCGATGGGTCTCCACTCCTCCCCACGCACCGCTGCCTGCAAAGACATGGGGAAAGTCTGGGAGGGTGGTGGTGGGTGGTGTCTCTCCTCCAGCAGGGCTTCCAGCCCCCCAAAAAGTGCTCCCGCCCCCCCCTACCCAGGGGACCCTTCTGCACTCACCAGCAGGTAGATGCCACTCGCAATGCCCAGGCACACGGTGCCCAGGATGGTGGAGAGGAGGAAACCAGCAGGGACAGCCAGGCTGTGCGAGAGATTAAGGGTTCAGGAGGGTCTTGAAGGGGGGGAGAGGGGGCTGCACCCCCTCCCCATCCCCGCACCCCACTTACGCGGCATGCAGGATGGCTCGGATGTAGTAATTCCTCGTGAGGGGCCCAAACACCTTCACCACCGCCGTCAGGTACTTCTGGCCACTGCAGAGCAACACTGGGGGTGTCAGAGGGGGTGCACCCCCCTCCCCAGAAAAAGGGGACCACCCAAAGGACCCCCAAGTCCCTGCATGGGGGAGCCCGCCCGTGGGATCCAGCTCTGCTCCCACCCCACCGCTTCCCACCCCCTGTCCCTCTGCCTGGGTGGGGGGAGCTGGGTGGCAGGACCTCCAGTTCTGGGGGTGATGGGACACACAGACACACCCCCCCATCACTTACCGCCTCTCCATGGTGGAGCCTTTTTGCCTCTTGCTCCTGGGGTACTCGAGCAGGCAGACCAAGACGCCTGCCACGCTGCGGGGGGGTCAGGTCAAGGAAAAGGGATGCTCGGGGCCAGGATTAGGTACAACCCCCACTCAAAAAAAAAAAAAAAAGGGCTGTTTGGGGCAGGGAAGGAGAGATTTTGGGGGCAGACTGGGGAGGGGCCCTCCCCATCCATGCTTCCCACCAAAATTGAGAGGTTTTCCCTCAGACCAGCCCCAGGCATCCTCTCGGGAAGGAAGGATACATGGCGTACGCTGCGAAGTACCAGCCCTTGAACTGTCCTGCCACGGCCACGATCCCACCCGTCAGCATGACTGTGGGGACAGAGAGAGGGGGCTGGTGGGGTCCTTCCCTGGGGACATGCCCACCCCACCCTGAGCAAGGATACAGCCCTCTTCCCCCCAAACCCCAGGATACAAACCCCCCAACCCAGGATATGGCCCTGGGGACCCTGACATGGGGAGATGCTGCGTGCAGGACCCTCTGCCTCCAGGGAAGGGAACTGGGCGGGGGGGGGGTCCAGTTTTGGGGGGGGAGGTGGGGGGAGGGAGGGGTCTGGGAGGAGGGTTTTGGCCCCGTGGCCACATGCCACCTCCACCCACGAACTTTGCTCCTCTCTCTGCCTGCCCTACGTGGGCAGACAACTTGATGAGAGGAGGAAGGAAGAAGAGGAGGAAGAGGAGGCTCTAACCCTGCGCACCCCCAGCGAGGCCGGGACTTCCCGGTCGTTCCCGTTCGCGCCTCCCGTTTGCGACATCCCGGAAGCCCCCAGCGACCCCGGGGCGAGTTCCCCCGAGGCTGCCACCCCCCTACCCCCCCCCCCCCCCCCCCCCCCCCGAGCCTGAAAGCCCCCTCCATGGGGCTCTTCTCCCTCTCCATCCCCCCGAATCCCCCTGAAGTCGGGTCAGCGAAGCTCACTTCCTCCACCCCCGGTGTGGGGTCACCCACGGTCCCGGGGAAATATTGGGGGGGGGGGGGGGGGGGGGGGGGGGGGGTGGAATTGAGGGTCCCTAAGCAGGGCGGGACCCTCTGCAGCACCGAGGTCCTCCATCACCCACCCACCCACCCAAGCCCCTGCACCCCCATACCCCTCTGTACGCCCCCATCTCCCCCGGACCCTGCACCCCCCGAACCCTTTCACCCCCCTGGACCCCCCCCCGCACTCACTGAGCCCGGCGGCCAGCGCCTGCTCGTTAGCCCACATGGCCCACTCGATCTGCCCCATGGCTCGTCCAGCTCCGGTTCCCCTTGTCCCGACCCGGAAGGCGGACGCGGCGCTACGAGGTAACGGGGGTCCTTGTCCCCGCCCACTTTGCCTCAGGCCACGCCTCCTTCCCCATAGACCACGCCCCGAATCAACTGGCCACGCCCCCACCCAAGGGGACACGGCGGGGACAGGGGACATGTGGGGGGAACAGGAGCAGCCCCACAAGGGATAGGGGGGGACAGGGGACATGTGGGGTGACAAGGATGATGTGGGGGGAACAGGATGAGCCCCACAGGGGGGACAGGGGGGATGTGAGGTGATGAGGATGGTGTGGGGGGAAGAGGAGCAGTCCAGTGCAGTGGGGCAGGAGCAGCCCCACAAGGGACACGGGGGTGGGAGGCAGGGGCCATGTGGGGTGACAAGGGTGTTGCAGGGGGACAGGATCAGCCCCAGCAGGAAGATCTGAGGGGTGAGGGACAGGATCAGTCCTGCAAGTGACAGGGTGGGGACAGGGGATGCACAAGTGACAGGGGCCATGTGGGGTGACAGGGGCTGTGCAGGGGGACAGGATCAGGCTCGCAAGGGACACGGAGGGGACAGGGGACACGTGGAGGGGACAGGATAAGCCCCAGCAGGGACAACGGGGGGGACAGGACCAGCTCGAGGAACATGATGGACAACAGGAGTCATGTGGGGTAACAGGGGCTGCGGAGGGGGACAGAATGAGTCCCAGCAGGGACATCTGAGGTGTCAGGGGACAGGACCAGTCCCAGCAGGCCCAGCCATAGCCGTCAACCCCATCTCCTGCCCCACAGGTTTGGTCGGCAGTGCCACCCCCCCCCCCCCAAGACCGCACATGGAGACCGCACACCCCAAAACAGCACTGCAGCTGGAAAACCTCTATTTCCTTACAAAAGAGTAAAAACCAGCCCCAGGGGTCACATCCTGCCCCGGGGCTGGGGATGGCGTTGCCGAGTCCCACAGGGTGGCACCGGCAGAGCCCCCCCTTCCACGTGTCACAGCCATCCCTGATGGTGTCACTGGGGCTCAGGCGCGGCGTCGGGGCAGCCCATCTGCTCCCAGGAGATGCTGGCTGGGGTCATCCAGGAGCTGGGGACCAGGGCCAGGCTGTGGGGCAGGAGACAGGTTAGGGGCCAGCGGGGCCAGATCCTGGCACCAGGGAGCCTGCAGAAACAGCCCCCCCTGCCTCAGAGCTGTGGGGCAGCTCTGTGCCCCATGGTCCCCAAAAGGCCATCCCATGGGTCACACCAGCAGGAACATGCCTAGGGATGGGGTCCCACACACACCCCTGGGGATGGGGACAGGGATAGGGATGGGGACAGGGATGGGGACCCGCACATCCCCCCTGGGGATTGGGGACAGTGGTGGGGTCACACACAAACCCTTAGGGATGGAGACAGGGGATGGGGTCCCACACACGTCCCTGGGGATGGGGACACGGGATGGGACCCCACACACACCCCTGGGGATGGAGACAGGAATGGGGTCCCACACACACCCCTGGGGACAGGGTTGTCCTTCCCCCTGGAGATAAAAGTCCCTCACAGGTCCTTGGGTCCTCTACACCCCTGGGGACAGGGATAGGGTCACACACCCACCCCCCTGGGCATGGGGACGGGGCCAGAGTCTCACCACAGAGGCCACATAGATGGGTCACTCTGCCCCACACCCCCCAGACCCCCCCAGTCCGCCCTGTACCTTGGTGTGCAGGATGTACTGGATGGCCCCCGGCACCGGCTCTGTCACCACGGCCGTGAGCAGCTCCTCTGGCAGCGAGGATGAGTCGACAGGCAGCCCCCGCACAAACCTGGGGCACAGCCGGGTGCTCAGTCCCAGTTTCCCTGCCACCCCGCTCCCCTTCCCCAGTAAGAGATGAGATTGCCCTTACTGGTCCCCATTGGTGGCGGGGGGGAAGCTGCGCCTCACCACCTCCACGAACTCAGCCACGGTGTCGGCCAACGTGAAGATGACGGCGTTGGGGCCGGCGTCGAAGGTGTAGGCTACCTGTGGGGGGACATGGTGACCTGGTGAGGGACCACGGCACCGGAGGAAACCCCGGGAGCCCCACGGGGCCGGTGTGGGCAGCCGGTACCTTGGTGCGTCCGTGGTGGGCATTGAAGCGGTGTGCCAGGGCGATGATGCGCCGCGAGAGGTCGTTGAGGTAGAAGATGGGGGGGAAGGTGTCGAGGCAGGTGGCGTGGAACTGGTTGCTGTCCTTCATGGTGAGCTGCCCGAAACCCTCGAAGTCCCGCTCACGGATGTGCCTCATCATCAGGGCTAGGCGTTCCGGCACCACCGCCTCCGCCCGGTGCTGCCCGTGGCAGGTGGGACACGGTCACCCCGGTTCAGGGACACCCACCGCACTGCGACCCTTTGGGTGGCATCACAGGTGCAGCCCCCACTGCCCACCCTTTTTTCACTCCCCTAAGCATGGATAAACGTTGCTCCCCCCAAAGGGAAACAGGACCTCGGGGGGCAGGATCAGGCCCGTTGCCCCCTACCTTCAGCAAGGGGCTGGTGTCCACACTCGTCTGCATCCCCGCCGTGCTGCCCACCGGCTTCTTCTCCCCGCTGACCTGGGGTGGGGGGAGGAGGGGGGGGCACAGGTGATAAGACATGACATTCCTTGAACCCCCAGCCACAGTGAAGGGGCACCTGGGGGTCTGCACCCACATTGGGCTGGGTCCCCCCCCTCCCCTCAACTCTCAGGTCCCTCACCACTAGGACGAGGACCCTGAGCTCTGGCCAATGGGTCTCGGGGGCCACTTGGTGAGCGAGGCTGTCCCTGCCGTCCGGCCGCTCCCCCCGCTGCCACTGCACGAAGCCCCCCAACATGCTGCGGCAGGCGCTGCCCGAGCCACGCCGGGCCACCTCCGACAGCTCGCCCTCCACGCCGTACAGCCGCGCCAGCGCCGACACTGCAGGGACAGGACGGGGTTCAGGGGCAGGGGGGGACACCCACCACCACCACCACCGCTCCCTTGCCACCCTCCCCTGTCCCTGCTCACCCACCCAGGCAGGCATAACCGGCGGCGGAGGAGGCCAAGCCGGCGGCGGTGGGGAAGTTGTTCTCGGTGGCGATGTGGATTTTGTAGGAGAGGTTGAGGGGGGACGTGTCCTCGGTGCCGCCGCCCCGGCGCTTGCGGGCCAGGCGCCGCACTGCCAGGGGATAGGAGTGGGGGGGGTTAAGGCCAGGGGGACACCCCGCCTGGCTCCCACACACACATACCTTCCCAGGGGGATGCCGGAGGTGTCGGGGGGACACTCACCCTCCCGCAAGCAGGCCTGCAGCCGGGGGTGCCCCACGTCGGCCTCCTCCCCGTTCAGCCACAGACGGTCCTCGGTGAAGTCCCGGCTGGCGGCTGCTGTGGTGGTGGTCTTCAGCTGCGGGGAGAGGGGAGTAGGGGAAATGGGGAGGGGGAGTGGGGGGTTAGTGTCCCCCCCACCAGCACAATGTTGGGGGGCAGAGGGGCCCAACCCTGACCCTGACCCCACACCAACCTGGTCCTGGTGCAGCGTCACGCTCAGGGAGGAGTTGATGGGCAGGATCAGCTCATTGTCCCGTTTGCCCCCTGCAAGGGATGGCACAGCATGGCACGGCACGGCACGACACAGCGTGGCTCAGCACAACTTAGCATAGGTTGGCTTGGCACAGCTTGGCACAGCACTGCTTGGCATGGCACAGCCTAGCATGGCATGGGACAGTCTGGCAGGGCATGGGACAGCACTGCTGGCACAGCATGGCACGGCACAACATCACTTGCTATGGCACGGCACGGCACAGAGTAGCACGGCACGGCACAGCACATCACACCTTGTTCGGCTTGGCACAACACGGCACGGCACGGCACGGCACGGCCCACCACGGCATCTCTACCCACTTCCCGCCCCCAGAAGCCGCCGGACCCGTCCCCGCCACCCGCCAGTCCCGCTCCCGGGGCTCTCCCAGGTCAACCCAGCCCCGAGGTGAGGGGGTCCCGGCCGCAGCGACAGCCGGCGCCGGTACTCACAGTACTTGATGACTGCGATGTTGACGGGGGCCGTGCAGGTGACCATGGCGAGCGCCCGCTCCTCCGCCATCGCTCCGCCGCCGCCGCTGCGACCCCGGCCCAGAACGGGCGGGCTCAAGCTCCGCCCCCCGCGCCACTACGTGACCGTCGCCCGGGGCGCGCAGCCGCGTCGCTATTGGTTGGCACCGCAGCGCCCGTCTCCCGACACCCAATGGCAGCGATCGGACCACGGAGAGGCCCCGCCTGGACCCGCCCCCTGCTGGTGCTGGCGAGGGAGTGCGGGGGCGCCATCTTCGAGTCGGGAAGGGGCTGCGCATGCGCGGTCGGTCCCGGCCACTGTCCCCAGTATCGCTCCGGTGCTCCGTTACCCCGGTGCTCCTCAAAACCCACGTACCCCTTACCCTCCAGTGCTCCCAGTGTCCCCGGCGCTCCCCAAACCCGTACCCCTTACCTTGTAAATGCTTCCAATATTCACAGTACCCCTTCAGTGCTCCCAGTGACCCCAGCAGCCACAGAATCTCCCATGCTCCCAGTGCTCCCAGTATGTCAGGGGCTGGGAGCCACTCTCCCCATCCCACCCCCACTGGCACCCCCAGCTGGGCTGTGTTGTGTGTGTGTGTCTGTCCCTCGCTCTGGGGGTATTTTTATCCTCTGGTCACCACTTAGAGTGGAAAATACCCCACCGATCCCCATCCCACCCCTCTCCATAGTGGGGAACTGTGGGGACTGGTGGGGCAGGGACTCCCCAGCTGTGACACCCGCCCCCCAGGTATTTATAAGCATTTTCCATGGGAGGGGGTGGCACGTGGCTATTTTGGGATGTGGAATTCTTCCCCCCCCCCCCAGCCCCCACCAGCACAGGTGAGGGCCCGATTTAGCCAGGCAGAGCTGCAATTAGTATTGGGGGGGGGGGAACATGGTGACTTTCTCTGGCACACACCCAAACTGTCCCCCCTCCCTTCCCCAGCCCCATGCCCCAGCACCGGGGGTGGCACCAGCAGGGACAGGGCTTTCCCCACCTGGGTGTGGGGAGGGCGGTAGGACCCCCCTGGTGGGGATGATCCCATCACCATCACCTTCAATCTCACCCTGCCATGGAGACGCTCAGGGCCACTTGTAGGCTGATTTTGTCCCTACCATCCCAGCCCCACTACGCCAGGCCAGACCCCACCCCAAAAGGCCACCAGGTCCCTTTTTGGGGGAACAAGGTAAGCCAGAAGTTGCCTTAAGGCTCATTAGCATGGGCAGCCCCTGGGGAGTGCCAGGGCCAACCACCACCCAAGGGCTGGCCTTGGCCACCAGCAGGCCCCACTGCAGGTGCAAGGGACAGGCTTGGGGACAGCCCTGTCCCCTGGCACCCACACACAGGCTCCCACTGCCCGCAGCATGCCCCTGCCCAGCCGGGTTGGCTCACACACAGCATCACCCGGGCAGGATAGAGCAGGCACCACAGCTCACAGGGAGCCCCTGACACCCCTTCTCCCCACAGGGACAGGTGGCCATGAGTGCGGCCTCGTGGCCGTATGCCCATCCCTTCCACCATGGTGCCCTCCTGGCACCAAAAGCCTTGCAGGGGCTGTCTGGGGAGAGCAGGAGAGCAAATAGGGTGACTCCTCAATGCCCTTGCCCTTAAGGTTCTTACTGTCCCTGGGACAAGAGCCACGTTCTGGCCAGTGCTGGGACAAAAGTGAATCTCCTTAATCCTGTGAGGGGACACCCAGGATCAGTCCCCCCCAGGGGGGAGACGTGGGTGCAGCCCATGCCCAGGCTGGAGGGACTGGCTGTGCAGAGCCAGCCCATGTCCCTGGGGAACCCCGACAGCCCCAGAGGGGCTCAGAGACGGGACATCTCCCAGGGACACCCACAGGAGAAACACCAGCACCCAGGGGAGCTTTGGGGACAGCACATGGTGCCAAGAGTCCTCCTGGCACCCTCCCTCCAAAAGCCAGGGCCTGGCTGCCGGGGAGGGGGTACAGCCACCGCCATGTACAGCTAAGGGGGTGTCAGGAGGAGCTGTGTCCCACACCACGGCACAGACCGCACAGGGAGGCTGCCCGTGGATGAAACTGCCTTTATTGAGAAAAAAATGGTTTGCTACAAATAACGTCATCGATTTAATTCTTCTTCAAAAAACAGTACGTCTCGTTAAAAGGTCTAGTTATGCAAAAAAGTCAGGGGGTAACACACTGACGAGCACGGCCGGAGCCCCGGCACAGCCCGGCCGGCAGCGGGCAGAGCCTGCCTGCGCCCTTGCAGCCCAGGCCATAAAGTGCTTGACAAAAGCAGCCATTGCTGCCCCTGCTCTGGCATTGCAGGGCAAAAAAAAAAAAAAACCAAAGGAGGAAGAGGAGGAGGAAGGAGACAGAGAGGTTAATAGCACGGTCCCAGAGGCAGGGAGCTCCCTGCAAAGGTTCTGATGGAGGCTGCTCCAGGACCCAATGGTCCCAGCTGAGGACGGACAGGGGAAACTCTCCCGGGTCCCTTTTGAGAGATGCCAGCACTCTCCATCCCACCAGGGACATCGCCAGGGCCAGGCAAGTGCCAGGAATGGCGTGCTGGTAAGGGAAGACCCCTTCCCTCCTCCCCCAAGGGAGCTCACAGCCTCAAAAAAACACCCAGTACTATTTAGATCAAGGTAAAAAACAAGACCATATTGCTAGAGCAGAGCTGGAGCTGGAGCCAGGTCTCAGATAAACCACAAAGGGGCACTTCACCGAGCAGGGACATGCAGAGGGATTGCTCTCCCACACCCCTTCTCTGCAAACCCTTGCTGGGAAGTGGCACAGCAGGTCTGCAGGTATCATGCATCACCACCTCCCCACAGTTCCTTCACCAAGAGCTTCAGGCTGATTCTGTCACCGGTGTGACACCAATGAGAGGCACGGTCCCAGCACAAAGCTCCTCTTCCCCAGCCCCAGGGATGACGCTTCAGATGGGACACAGCTTCTGCTGCACCTGGGGACCATACTCAGGCTGACAGCAGCCCACTCAAGGCCTGGTAGAGATCTCCCTCCCACCCCCTCAGCCCACCAGAGCAAACTCCAGCAGCAGCAGGCAGAGCAGAGAGGAAGGGAAGCAGGAGGGACAGAAAACTGGGATACTACGGAGCATCTCTCGGATCAACATCTGCCCAGGTGTGCCCTATTCCCAGGGAGAGACTTGAGAGAGGAAGATACAATCCCCTATTTCAGGGGAACAAGATGCTCAGCGTCGGGGATGGGATCCTGCAGGGGGAGAACTCTGTCCTGCAGGGGCAGAGGTCTCTCCTGCACATCCATCGCCCAAACACAACCCAGCATCTCTGCCCCAACCACCAGCAAGCCACAACTGCCTGCTCGCAGTCAGAAAGTGCCACTCCAGGTTACACTCTGCCCACGGCCACATCCAGCACCACCATGAAGTTCTGTCTGCCAGGGTCAAGCCACCGCAAACCCAATCACGCAGCCTGGAGAGGGACAGCAGGTCTGAGGGCACGGCTGGATAAGCAGCTGAGGACACAAGCAGTGCTGCCATATCCTCAAAGAGGCAGCTTTGATTTGGCCTCTCCTGCATTACCATCCAACTGCGGAGAAACACGCTGGCAGAGGGGAACGGCCCAAAAGTAACCGAAGATGACAACCACCTGCTCCCTGCAGAGTCCCATGCACTGGCCTGGGGTCCAGCTCCTGCCTCCCACCTGATTTGAGATCCACAGCATGTTCGTTTGTGTTTGGGGTCTTTTTTTTTTTTTTTTGTAAAAAATAGACTTTCTTAATAATGTTCCATAAAAATATTCTTGGCCCCGGTGACGGATATTGCAGTGTGAAGAGTAACAGCTTCGCTTCCCGCTCTATAAAACGTGGAAAAGGCATCACGCCAATTAATGTAGAAAAATGCAAGAACTCAGTATCACAAGAGCCCGTACAAAACGAAGAAGGTGAGAGTTTCACTGGACGCCGGATGCCATCCCCGCAGACTCCTCCGAAGCCACTGCCATCACAGGGCACACGAGGGCAACCATCTCGCCTTGGGATTCAGCCCTGCCTGGTTTGGGCCTGGCCTGTGCAGTAGGAGGCAGAGGAGGCAGCTCCTGCCTGCAGCACAGGGGACAGGACAGACCGACGTCTCTGGAAATAGCCTTGTAGAGTTTAAAAAAAGATGCTCCGTGCCATTGGGTTGGTTTTTGTTTTTTTTTTTTTCCTTCTCCTTCAAAAAGGACGTGGATGATTGCAGTTTCAAACTAGGGCATTTCTGCATAAAACGCATCATAGTTTTACGTACCTATTCAATTGCAACAGAGAGCATGAAGACAAAATGGTGCCAAAAAGCATCTAATAATAAATAGATCTGGATACACGTATATACTCCGTATACGGATATGAAATGCCTAACTGAGGAAGGATCCCAGCCCTTCGGTGCTGACGTCCCAGCAGCGGACGTCTCTCCTCACTCACCGGTCCAACACATCCTAAAGAAACTCCACCTTCTTAAACAAGGTGGGATTTTCCCAGAGAGGAGAGGGAAGAGAGGTGGTAGCAGGTCTCCAGGGGGGTTGAGGAGCTCTGTGCCTCCCCAGCAGGAAGGCCGAGTGTGCAAAACGAGACGGGGTGTGAGGGGCAGGGGGGGTCTGAACCGATGCTCTGCCGTCACCCTCAGTTCTCAGAGAGTGACAGTGCCAGGGCAGCCTGCAACGCTGCCTCCTCGTCGATGTTATAGTCCTAAAAACAGAGAGGGGTGGTCAGCAGAGCTGGCATGGCCAGGCCACACGGCCTCCCATCAAGCAGGAGGGGTGGCCACGGCAAGGAGCCCTTCCTGCTCCTTACTGGCCCCCTGAGGTGGTGAGCCTCCATCTCTCCTGTCCAACAGGTGCCAGGAACACTGTGTTCTTTGAGTGCCCACGCTCCCTCCCTCCTGTTGGAATCTGCCAACATCAGCCCTGTTCTTAGACCTGGCAGCAGGCAGGGAGGAAATGTGCCCACATGGCAAGCTGTAGCCAGAGGCTAAAGATTTCTACTAAGGCCATGGGCTTCTCCAGTGCTCCCTCGGGTTTACGCAACACACTGAGCCCTCCCGAAGGTGAGGATATTTCTCTGTAAATAGTTGTGGGTCTCTTTCCCCAAAACCCAGCATTCCCTGCAATAAAAGCAAGATGCAAACAAATCCTCTCCTCGGTCCCTGCAGCCAAGACCTGGCAATCACACCCTTACCCCCACACAGGAGGGGTCAGCAACTCCCTGAGAGGGGGGCCATGGATACCTCCCTCCCACGTGCAGCAGCCAGACCCCCCCCAAGGCTGGGCTGCTCCCCTCCCATTTAGGAAGCCTCAAAGAAAAGGGCTTTTGTGTTGTATTTCCTCAGGGGAAGAGTTTAATGGAGCACATGGAGGAAACAACCTATCTTCACAAAGAGCAGTACCATTTCCCTCCCCTCCTTCAGAGACATTTTCCTGCTGTGCTGACAAGGAACCAGCTCGAGCACCCCCCACAGCAGGCTGGGAGCCCAGCCCCACACCTGTGGGGGTCTCCATGTGCCTCCCACAATGCCCAAAGAAGATCCACCTCCTTCCCCTCCTGAGGTGCTGCACAGCAGGACAGGCTGGTCCTGGCAGGGGAAGGGAAAGGCTGGTTTCATCTCCCAGCCACTCGGCGCGGGATGTGGGGACGATGACCCCGTTTTGGCTCAGAGCCGTACTCACCACGAAGGTGTCATAGGAGAACTTGTGCCTGTGGAGGAGGTGCTGGAGAAAGTTGGCGCTCTTGTAGCTGGGGTCCCCCCAGGGCATGGCTGAGCAGACTGGGCACACCTGCAGCGGGCAGGGACAAAGGGGAACCGTGACTCCCCGGCACAGACCTCCTCCACCTCTATCTCCCCCGAGGAGGTGGAGACACAAGGGAGAGGTGAGTAGCGGTCCCCTCTCTCTCACAGAGGGTGTCCTGCAGAGAATGTGCTAAACAGGGAGGTCCTCCCACCTCACCGAGCAGACCCCTCGGTGCACAGAGCCTCTGGCATGTGGCCCAGGCTGCTTTTAGCCCACTGATAAGCTCCTCACGTGCGCACAAGCACCTCTGAGATGGTGCCAGAGCTGTAAGCTCCCTGCCTCTGTCAATCCAGTGGGGATGGGGAGAGGAAATCCAGCACCACCCAGGTCGCAGGCACAAGGGGACAAAAGCAGCTTGTTCCTGAGAGCCTCTAACAAAGCAAACTGCAGCAGGTCCCCACCTCCCATCAAAGGAATTTAAAACAAACTAAACCAGCTGGAAAAACAGCTGTAGTTTACACGAAGCATCAGCTCTGCATCCTGGTGGCCTCAGACACAGCATCAGCTATGGTGTGTTTGGATTTCCAGGAGTTAACCCACCCAAAACTAGCCCATCCCAGTGCCCCAGTGTCACTCACCACTTTGTTGGGGTCGTTGCGGTGGTTTTCCATGCAGTGCTTCACCAGCTCCTGCTGGTCCAGGTTTCGGGCCCCACAATACGGGCACACGAATGTCGAGCGATTGGGAATATTGCTAAAGAGAGCAAGGACAAGCTCAGATCCCCCAGAAAGTGACTGGATCAACTCCTTCCAAATCAATCCAGCCACCCCTGCTTGGCTTTGTGCCACCCACCCATGGTAGAAAGCCATTCCCACTCCAGGCTGAACCAACCTAGGTCTGGTTGGTCCTTCCTCCCATGCCACACTGTGGAACACAGGGCAGTGCAGGGGCTGCAGATGCCAGGGGAAAGTAATACACAGATTTGGATTTTAGGGCTTGTAAGGGAGGGAAGTGCCAGAGCAAAGAGGGACACGTTTCTCCACTTGACAAGTGGCAGTACCTGGGGATAGGCTGGGACGTGGGGACAACTGGAACAAACTTGGGGCAGTTGGCCATCTGCTCCTGCACCTTCGTGCAGGACGAGACGTGAGAGCGCATTTTCGCAAGGGTCACCTGGAGAATAAAGAGAAAAGAAACATTCCCAGAGGCTGCAGGAACACCTTCCAAACGCAGCGCTGGAGCCTCCACTACAGCTCAGGAGAACACTTTTAGCCACTCAACATCAGAGCGAGTGCTGGCCTGTGCAGGATG
The DNA here is from genome assembly GCA_004320125.1 of Scolopax mira. Lineage (NCBI taxonomy): Eukaryota > Metazoa > Chordata > Aves > Charadriiformes > Scolopacidae > Scolopax > Scolopax mira. The sequence continues at coordinate 113,987 of BJBW01000234.1, forward strand.
CCCCCACACACCAACATGGCAGGGCTGCACCAGGCCATCCTCCCTCACAGGACAGAGATATGGGGCAGCATGCTCGCTACACGCGTCCCTGGAAGTCACACACAAGCCACCCACCTCAGCTGCATTATTGTAGCACTAACTCCATTTTCCTTTGCAAAGGAGGAAGTGCTGACAGGCAGAAACCCCAAACTGCTCTGACACCGTACGATTGGGTCCTGGGCTCCAGCCTAGGAGTTACAAGATCCCCAAGCTAACGGGAGCCAGAAAGTGCATCAGCAGAGACGCACCATGAATCACAGTTTACAGCCAGTCTCTGAGACATCCCAGACCAGGCTGCCCCAAGCTACGCTGGCAGTTCAGCTCCTCAGCAGCCATCAAGGTTATGGCACCTTCGGCAGCTTAAACGAGACCTAAATCCTTACCCATAGTTAGGCAGCAGAGCTGATTTGTCTCAGCCTCTCCTGTGTTGCAGGAAAACCTCAGCCTGCTTTTGAAGGTCCCCACTGTCTAATAATAGCTCCAGTCTGCTGACAAAGGCAGCGAGGAGAAAGTGCCTTCATCTCCACACAGCCCCACTCGTTTGGCTGACGGCAGAAGCTGTGACATGCAGAGGGGACACCACACCTCACAAGTGCAGTTTGGGGACCCGCAAACCCAACTGTGGGAAGCAAGCAACCTCCCTCTCCCAGCACCTACGGGATCAGCAGCAGGACGGGGATGGGCAGCCTTCCCCCATGAGCTTTACCTTCTTGCTGCAGCCTCTGCAGGGAGCCTTGTAGGACGAAAGCTGTTTCTCCACACTGGAAGCCTTCTCCACCTTCTTTGGGTCGAAAGGCATGCGGCAGAGCGGACAGAGAGGGGATGGCACTTGGAGACAGGGCTGCAGGCACTCCCCACAAAACCTGGGGGTACAGACAGCGGCGCTGAGCAGCCCAGCCCAGGAGGAGTGGGGAGAGCAGGACCCCAGGGCACACCCACTCTCAAGGACTCCTATGCACCCCAGGCTGCAGGGCAGCCCCAAAAACTAGGGATCAGCACCCCCACTGGGAAGAACTGACTAGAACTGGCAGCTTGGGGGAGGATGTGTGGAGACCAGGCACAGCCCAAGCCTGGAAGGAGCTCTCTGGATGGGCAGCTGGGGCTCAGACAATGTGTCTGTTCCAAGACCCGTGGCCGGGAGCGGATTTGAATGCAGCCAAACAAAAAGCAGTGCTGAGCATCCAGACCATGCAGGAAATAAAGCGAGTGAGTTAGAGCTCGGCTCACCTCCTTTCAAGGTCCTTATGCCTGCAGGGCCTCGGATGAGAGATCAAAGGAGCAGAGAGGAAGCGCAGGAAGGCGCCCCCAGGCTCCAAGCAAAATGGCTCAGTCCCCACAAAGTTAACTGTCACAGCATCCCTGTCCCCTCCACCTGCCCACCCAGCTCATGTCACCCAGAACTGGGGAATGACGTGCCACTAAGTCTCTGCCACTGCATGGGAAGGGAAAGTCATGGGGCTCCTTGCCCCAGCTCCCCAGCATCATCCTCGTGTAGTGCCCCCAGCCCCAAATGAGTTGGAGGGGGGGAAGAGTGAGACCATGCCGGGGCATCAAAGTAAGCCATGGCTTTGATGGGAGACCAAGGTGTCCCAAAACCAGGAAGTTAAAGGGGAACAAGGAGGTGTCATCAAAATGCTGGGGTGACAAGCAGACCTCAGCTCCCCGTGGCAGTGCCCCTGAGCACCAGGGCACAGCACCCATGGGTGGCTTAGACGTGGGGGTCAGAACAGTACTCCCACCCAGACGAGACGGCAGCCAGCACTGCCAGGGCACCAGGAGCAGAGTTTGGGGAGAGATGATCCCGGGGGCAGGAACCAGGTCTGGGCACAGAGGGAGACGGGGGCTGGGGGCCAGAAGGTGGGCAAACAGAGAAACGATTTTTGGGTGCACTCAACGCCAGGTCTGGACTGGGTGACACGGGGACATGTAGATGGGGGTAAGGTTCCCTGTGCTGACGGAGCAGCTGGGGGTACGAAGGGGGTCCCGGGAGTGAGCAACAGGGAGGCCAAGCACCACCCGAGGGGTGGGATGAGGGTCCCGGGACCGGGATGGCAGAGAGTGGGATGGGGGGCGTCCCGATGCCCACAGGGGTCACAGGGCAGATGGCCCAGCGAGCGCGGCAGGCCCAGTCCCGGGGGTAGGGGCAGGCCCCGGTGGTCACGGTAGGCCCCGGTGGTCACGGTAGGCCCCGGGGGTCCCCGCCGCCCCCGCCCCGGGGCCCGGTCTCACGTGTGTCCGCAGCCCGCGATGCCGACGGCGCGGTGGAAGACCTCCAGGCAGATGGGGCAGCTGAATTGCGCCTCCAGCGCCTCGGCGGCGGGGCCGGCGGAGGGCGGCGCCCGGGGGGGACCACCCGGGGCCTGGGGCCGCTGCGCCGCCGCCACCAGCAGGCTTCGGAACATGGCGGCGGCGGCGGCGAGGGGGAGAGACGCCTTGACGTCACCGCGCGCCTCTACGTCATCGCTGCGCGCCGGGAGCGGAGCGGTACGGAACGGGACGGAGCGGGGCTGAACGGCACCACCATGTGCGAGGCGGCGGAGGACGATAGAGGGTGCGGGGCGGACACGGCACCCGCACGGCGCCGCCGCCTCCCGGCACACAGGTAGGAGCCCGGTGCGGGACACGGGCTGGCACCCCGCCTTCGGGCCGTTCCCGTTATTGTCCCTAACATCCCGCCGGTACCCCCCCGGTACTGTCCCCGGAATCCCTCCGGTATTCCCTCCTGTGCTGCCCCCGGTATTCCTCCGGTATCCTGCCGTTGTTGTCCCCAGAATTCCCCCATGGCAACCCTGGGTACCCTCCGGTGCTGTACCGGTATCTCTCTAATATCCCCGGTACTGCCCCCCGTTGCCACCTCCGACACCTCCCCCACCCCCGCCCCGGTACTCCTCTGGTACCTCCCCAGTATATCCCAGTGCTGCCTGCGGAACCTTCCCGGTACTGTCGCCGGTATCCTCTGGGGTGGCTGAGGGACCGGGATCGCTGCCTCTCCCCCCCCACCCCCGCTCGGTACCGTCCTGTGACCCCGGTGACCGTTTGTGTTCCTACAGCCACCCCCGGCCCTGCATGAAGTGCAAACAGGGCTCTGCCGCCCTCGTCATCCGCCTCGGGGATGCCTTCTGCCGGTGAGGGACCAGGATGGGGGGGGCCGCAGTGTGTGGGGACACAGGGCTTGGGGACAGACATAAGGGCTTTGGGGGCATTGGGTCACTGGGACACCAAGGTTTGGGGGACACAGAGCTTGGGGATGCAGGTCTTGGGGACAGTGGGGTTTGGAAAACATCAGGGCTTGGAGACATCTCCAGGACAGCAGGGCTTGAGAACACTGCATCTCAGGGTTATCAAGGCTTGGGGAGAGCAGGGCTCAGAGATGGGGGGACTGAGGGACATTGGGGCTGGGGAGCATGAGAACTGGGGGCTGTGGGACATGCCATGGCTCAGGGCTGTGTCCCCACAGCAACTGCTTCCACGAGTATTTCGTGCACAAGTTCCGTGCAATGCTGGGCAAGAACCGTGTCATCTTCCCAGGAGAGAAGGTACTGAGGGGGGTCCTGGATGCTGGGGGGACCTGGGTGGCAGCGGTGGGGCTGGTGACCATCTCTTCTGTCCCCACAGGTGCTGCTGGCATTGTCAGGGGGGGCAGCCTCCAGCGCCATGCTCCGGCAGGTCCAGGAGGTGAGTGGGGATAATGGGGGGACCTGGGGAAGGGGGCCACGGCTCACCCACATCCCTCACCCTGTGCCTCTGCCAGGGGCTCAGCCGGGAGACAGCCAAAAAACTCCGCTTCATCCCTGGCCTCATCTACGTTGATGGTAAGGATTGGCCCTTCTGCCCCTTTGCTGCCCATTCCCTGCCCCACTGCCCGTGGGGGTCCATCTGTGCCGTGCCAGGACTGGGGGCTGCCACCCAGCCCAGCGAGGCTGTGGCACATTGGGGTGCCCTCCTAATCCTGGGGGATGGGATGGGTGCCCCCTCTTCACTGTCACGGTGGCCCTGGCACTGCCCGTCTGCCTTGCAGAAGGAGCGGTGCGTGGGCAGAGCACGGCACAGCGGGAGCAGAGCCTGGCCCGCATGGAGACCTTGCTGCAGGCAACTGGCTTCCCCTACCACCTCGCCCACCTAGAGGAGGTATGGTGGTGGCAGGGGTCGGGGGGACATGCCTGATTGCCCCTAGCCTCCCCCTGGTACTTATCTCTGTCCCACAGGCACTGGAGCTACCTGCATCCATCTTGCAGCCGGGGCCGGAGAAGTCCAGCAAGCCCAACTCCTCCTACAAGGAGGCCGTGGAGGGCTTCATCCAGCAGCAGCGGCAGGAGGGGGGTGGGGTTGGTGGCACCTTGTCACCTGGGCTTGGCACCCAGGATGCACCTGCAGGGTGCCCAGCCACCCCCCGCCTGCCCAGCGCTGCCCGCACCCAGGAGCTGCAGCAGCTCTTCAAGGCCGTGGAGACAACGACAGCGAGAGAGGAGCTGCTGCAGATGCTGCGGTGAGGGACCAGTCCTGCCTGGTGCTGGCAACAGGTATGGTACCATAGCTCTGAGCTGGTGTCACCTTGTCCCCCAGGACCCACCTCATCCTGCAGACAGCCCGGACCAGGGGCTACACCAAGGTGATGACAGGCGAGAGCTGCACCCGTGTGGCCATCAAGCTCCTCACCAACCTGGCGCTGGGTCGTGGTGCCTTCCTCGCGGTTGACACGGTGAGCAGCCCACTGGTACCCTGTCCCCAAGCTGGGGATGACTGTCCTCACCTGCAGGGGTGACATGATGCCGTGGGAGGGGTCTGTGGCTTGGTGGGAGTGCAGTCCCTCAGTAGCCATGCACTCGCAGGGCTTTGTGGACAACCGCCATGGTGACGTGATGGTGGTGCGTCCCATGCGGGAGTACATGGCCAAGGAGATCGCCTTCTACAACCACTTCTTTGACGTCCCCACCGTCATCGCGCCACCCCTCCCCACCAAGGTAGGCATGTCCCCCGCACCCCAAAGGGGGATCCCAAGCTCCACATCCCCCCGATGGGGATGGGACTCCCCCATTCCACCCCTGTCCTCTCCCCTTGCTCCTCCAGCGCCAGGAGAAGCCAAGCATCCACCACCTGATAGAACGCTTCCTCCTGGGACTGCAGGAGGATTTTCCCTCCACCATCAGCACCGTCTACAGGTACGGTGTCCCCTGCGTGTGGGCACTATGGTGGGGTGAGGAGGCAGTTTGGGGCAAGCAGTGTACACCCCTCACCCCCCCACGTTGGCTGCAGGACGGGTGAGAAGCTGAGCCCAGCTCCAGCCAAGGCGAGCAGCGAGTCCCAGCGCTGCCTGCTCTGCCTGTGCGCCCTGGACATCGCTGGGGGTGAGTAGGGGGGCAGGGGGGGCAATGAGGGGTATTAGGGGTGGGGGGCAGCCATGCAGCCCTGATCTCTGGGCTCTTGCAGAGGAGGAGTTGGCCCTGGAGCCCACACTCATCATGGAGGACACCGAGCCAGTGGGGGACGGGGGCTGCCAGGATGCCCCAGCAATGGGGTGAGCATGGGGGAAGGGGAGGGGGATGTCATGCTGGCACTGGGGTCACCATGCCAGCACCTCTGAGGGTCCCTGTCCCCACAGGGCTGAGAGCAAAGCTGCCTTCATCCCGCTGCTGTGCTATGGCTGCCGCCTCACCTTCAAGGAACTGGTAAGGCTTTTGGGGGCACCGCAGGGTGTCTCTCCTTGGGGATGGGAGTCCCCATGCCTACAGGTCCTCTCTTCCAGGGTCCCCTCACCACGCTGCCGCCCTACGTGCGCGCTGAGGCCCAGCGCAGGATCCTCAGGTACTGGGGTCCCCTCCCCTCCTCACTGGCTCAGTCCCCGATGCCACCTCCATCCATGCTGTGTCTGTCCCTTGCAGGGCACAGATGGAGCAGCAGAACCAGGAGGTCCCGCTGGAGAACGAGATGCCTGACAAGAGCTGAAGGGGCTGTGGACAGTGGGGCACACAGACCCCCATCTCTCTGGTGCACTGGTGGGGCAGGGTGGCACCACCCCCCAGGATGGTGAAGGACTAGTGCCTCTGGGGACCCCTGGCACCCAGGCAGCTGCTTTTACCCCCATTTTGGTTACAGCTGTGGGGCAGGGAGAGCCCCCAGACCCCATTTAACGGGGGGGGCTAAGGGCACTGGTACCCTCCAGAGGCAGTAGATCCCCCTGCACCCCCTTCTCCATACCCCAGCTGCACATGAGCCAGGGAGGCCTCAGCTTTGTTTTATTAGATATCTGTATAAATAAACCATTTGAATTAATTAAAAAAAAAAAAGAAAAAAAAAAAAGAAAAAACCAAAAACGAAGTCACAACAAGTGTCTAGAGTCCAGCTGGGGCTGCCAGCCCCACCCTCAGCTGGGGCAGGGGCATGACCCAGGGCCCCCCATGCTGGGGGGCTATTGCTTTTGAGTTCAACCTGGTTCTGGAGCAGGACTGGGGAGAGTAGGGAGGGGGCTTAGGTCACCCCCATCCTCCCCTCTCCCCACTAGCCAGGGGTATCCAGCAGGTGAGGAGGGGAGGGAAGGGAGGGGCACAGCTCCTGTCCCCCAGCCCCAGGAAGGCACAGCGTGGTCTCCGCAGGTTGGACGGCCTCAAAGCAACATAAGAAAAACATCTTCCCTAAAAGTGAGTGCCGAGTACCCTGCATCCCACTGCCTCCCCCAGCAGGATGCGGCCCCAGCTTTCTGGGGGGGGTGTGTGTGTGCTGGTTAAGGCATTGATGGTGATGTCCCCAGGAAGGGGAGGTGGCCCAGAGCCCCTTCCCCTTACTCCTTCTCCCGTGTCCACTTGATCATGGTCTCAGGGGAGCGGTAGAGGAAGATGAGCTTGGCGTAGAGCTCCTCTTCCAGCTCCAGCTCGCCCGTCTCCCGCACCAGGAAGATGTCCTGGCACAGCTTCAGGATGCGGTCCACGCAGGGCAGCTCCTCGAACATGATGGAGTGCGAGATCTCGCTGAAGAAACCCCGCACGAACTTCCCGATCACCAGCACGATGGAGACATACAGCCCCATGATCCTGCAAGGGGTTAGGGGGTGGAACATCCTGTATCCCACCCCCACTTCCCCCCCCCGACCCAGCTTTGCAACCCTTTTGGGGTGCAGCCAGGTGGTCCCTACCACCACCATCCTCTGCACTCCCTCCACGTACCCGTAGCCAGCCAAGAAGCCCAGGCTGGGGGGGCTGACTTTATCGTTGAAGATGACCATGGGGAGGATGTTGCCGTAGCGGCTGGGGGGCTCTTTCAGCCGCACAACCCACCACTCCAAGAAGCTGTCGCTCCCTCGGCCAGCACCTGCACGCTCCCTTTTCAGCTGCACCTCCACATCCAGGTAGCTGTCCTCCCCATCTGCCAAGGGGGTGGCACCATCAGGACACAGCACGGCCACTGGTGTGGCATCAACACCTATTCTTTTGCGGGGTGGGGGACAGCGTAGGACGTACCTGGCAGCAGCTGCTTGACTGGGGTGGCTTCAGGACCATTGGGTGCCCGGATGTATTTAGGGAAGAGGTTGGGCACTCGCCTGCAAGACAGTGGGGTGAGTGGGGCGAAGGGAAAGAAAACCACCCCCCTGAGCATGAGGGAGGGTTGGGAGGGGGTGGGACACTCACACAGGGGTGCTACGGGTGCCCTGCAGGAGCTGGGCCAGCTCCACACGCTGGCGTGCACCGGGCTGCAGGTCGGTGGTGTGTTTGTCATAGGTGTGCTCCACCGTCCCCCCCTTACCCAGGTCCCTGCGGGCAGAGCGGGCAGCAGAGGCTGTGTATGTGGGGGGAAGGGGGTACAGGCAGGGCTGCCCCCCAAACCCCCTCCCCGTGCCGGTGGTACCTCTGGAAGGTCCAGGTGAGGCGGAGGGTGATGTCGGAGGTGCCGTTCTGCAGCTCCCGCTGCATCTGCTCCCGGCTGGGGGGGCTGATGCTCCAGAGGGACCCCGAGCTGCCTTCGATGCGGGCTGTCACGATGTCCTCGTAGCCATAGAGTGTGATGAACTGCATGGCCACCTGGTGCCAGGGAAGGGGAGGGGATGGCGGGAGCACAGCTCAGCTCATACCCAAGGACACCCCCAGCCTGGGGCAGCCCCCTGGCTCTGCCAGCCCCACAGCAGAATGGGGGGGGTTTAAGTGGGGGTGGGATTTACCGGTTGCCTCTCAAACTCGCTGGTGAGGTCTGCGTAGTCCTCAGGGGTGAAGGGTTGGATGGATTGTTGCTGGGCGCTCATGGTGAACAGTGGCTGGGGGGCACAGGGCACTGTCAGTGGGGTACAGGACCCCTGCGTCCCAGCTGGGCACCCCAGCACCTCCCCTGTATCCTCACCTCGTACCCCCCCAGTTTGAGGGTGACAGTGACGTCGATGGGGTGGTTCACAACGCCCACCACGGAGCGCACCAGCGACATGAAGAGCAGCGGGAACCAGATGATGGCCACGAGGAAGAGGATGATAAGGCCCCCCATGCCATACTTCACAATCTTCTTTTTCTTCTGCCCCTTGGGCTGGGGGTATTTCTGGGGGAGGGGAGACAGCACACGGTGCTAGGTAGGCTTGGGGGGATGCCAAGCAACAAAGGGCTTACTGGGGGGCCATTCCCAGACTGTTGGGGCCATACCTTCTCCGTCTCGCGGCTGCACTTGATGATGAAGATGTTGGCATAGATGTCCTCCACACACATCCAGTTGGAGAGGGACAGTGTGGTATCTGTCCAGACCCAGTCCATGACGGCCCGCAGCTCCACCAGGAAGGGCACGAGGCGAAATCTGGGGGGTACACAGGTAGAGGGGGCTGTTACTATACCCTCTGGGCACCCAGGTGTCCATGTGACCCCATGCCGTACCCTTGGAAGAGGAAGAGGTTGAGGTGGTTGTATTTCTTGGTGAGAAAGTTGCCCAGGATGCGGGTGGGGTAGCCACAGCGGATCTGGTAGGCTGACAGTGAGAAGTAGATGCACTTCACAAAGTACCACAGCTGGGCGACTGTGTTGAGGCTGAACAACCTGTGGGAGAGAGATGTCACCCCTCTGGCCACCTCTCCAGATAAGCTGTGCCACCTCGTGGGGTTGTGGACAGAGACGTGCCACTTTAGAACCACACTGTGCACTTGAGGACATCCTTGGGAGATGCTTGGTACCTTTCAGTGACAGCTGGCAGGATGAAGAACATCCAGAGGTGAATGCCAAAGACCAGGATGACCTGGAAGATGAGCTTGCCCAGCACGGTCTTGCGGAGGTAGAGTGCGCGGTCAATGACCATGGTGGTGAACTGGATGAGCAGCATGACGAGGAAGGCCTGTGGCACTTGGTTATCTGACAGCGAGGAGGTGATGTCGGTGGCCGCTGAGTGTTTCTGGGGATGCAGAAGAGGTCAGGATATGGTGACCCCATGGTGGGAACTGGCTGGTCGGTGCCCTGCAGGAACCCCCTGCTCACCCCAAAGGCCCAGAAGCCGAAGATGATGATGATGAAGTCGACCACATCAGCCAAGAACATGAAGGCATAGACATCAGTGGCTGCCCGGTGTTGGGTGTGCAAGATGTCCCAGAAGAAACCACGCACTGGCTGATACATGTTCTGTGCCCTGGAGGTGACAGGGGACAGAGGGGAAAGATGACTGAGGGACTGCGCTCCACATTCCCCCACCCCAACCAGCACCACAGGGCACTCACATGGTGAGGAAAAAGAGCTTGACTCGCAGCCCAAATGCCTGCATCTTCTTCTGAGCATGGCTCTGTTTTGCCTCTTCTTCCTCCTCCGTATTTTCCTCCTCCTCCTCCTTTTCCTCCACCTCCACATGCTCTGAGGGTGAGGCACAGCATGGGTGACAGTCGAAGGTCTTGTAGGACCACAACCCACCCAGTCCCAGCATCCCTCCACCCTGGGAGATGCCAGCCTTTCCTCTTGCCGGGGAGTGAGAGCTGGGGATCAGCACTCACCTTCCTCCAGAGCTGCCTCCAGCTGTTTCTTCCTCTGCCATCTCTTCCTCCTGAAGCGAAGCTGTGTGGCCTTGCTCTTCTCTTCCTGCCCCACGTTGCCCTCCTGCTCTGGCCTCATGTCTGCACCTGGTGCCTCTGGCTCTGCCAGCACTTCCGTCCTTTTCTCACCCACTGGCAGCGGTGGGGACGCTGCTTCCTCCTGCCTCTCCTCCTCCTCCTCCTCTGCCCGCTCCACTTCTGCCTCCTTCTTGGCAAAGGGGTCCTCCTCGTGGTCCCACAGCCCATAGGCCTGGGGAGGAGTGTGGTCAGTTGGGACTGGGTTCCTGATGCTCCCTACCCCACACACCTCACCCCCTATCCTGCAGCATCAGCTTCCATTGCACCCCAAAAGTCCAACCAGCAATGGGTGCCTTGGGTGGAAACCAAGGCAGAGACACCAAGCATCCACTGGGTGCTCTCCAGACCCCCCATCATTCCCAGGAGCACCACCAGCTCCCAGGAATGCCCACCCAGGCAATGCCCACAGTGGTGCCCGTGTTCCAGGACTCACCAGCAGCAGGGAGCGATGGAAGAAGAGCGCCAGGAGCTGGATGAGGTCATACTTGATGTAGTTGTCAGTCTTCTCCAAGCCCAGGATGCGGGGTGGGAAGAAGGGCTTGCCCTCATTGCGCACCAGCATGGCATAGCCATTCCAAGGGAAGAACCCAAACTGGAAGAGGTATTTCACTACCACCATGACCTGTGGAGACATTGGGGTCAACAGGTAGCAGCCAGGGGATGGGTTGGCATCATCCCCTCCCCAGCCATCCTCTGCACACCTCAGTGAAGATGATGGCCGTCATCCAGAACCGCTTGCTGGGCCGGGGGATGGAGAGCATGGCCCAGAGGAAGACAAGGATCGGCAGGAAGAGGGAGATGACAGAGGCGGTCACCATGTTGTTGATGATGATGATGAAGTAGCAGACCAGCTCGGAGTGGGCGGTCACACAGCGGTAGCCAGCCAGCAGCAGCTTCAGGAACCGGTTGTGGGACCGATAAAACCTTTCAGATTCTTCCAGCTCGGAGAAGCATAATGTCCTGGGGGGGAGCAGGGGGTGGTGAGCCAGACCTGCCACCCCCCAAGCCCCAGCCCCACGGTCCCCACATCCCCTGTACCTGCTCAGGAGGAGCTCGCTGGCTGTCCGGTTCCGGTTCTGGGGCAGGGCCAGGAGTTCCTGAGACCCAGCCACTTGGGACCCCTGGGTCACTGACTCCCGGTTGCTGGGCAGTGGGTATCCTTCTGGGGAGGGACTGTCACCTTGGGGCACACTGGGGACAGCACGGGGACAGGGGTGAGCCTCCTGCCTGCCAACCCCTGCCTGTGGTGCTGTTGGCTGCCCCCTCGGGGAGGGGGGTGTATCTATGCACCTGCCTGGAAGCGACGCCATTTTGGGGGTCTGCACCCCTGGACCTCTGTGGACTCAGCTCCTCGGGTGGCTCCTCCGATGGCGGCAGGTAGAGCTCGTCCAGGACCCCACGGTGCATGTCCTCTCCCTGCAGCAGGCAGGGGGGGTCAAGTGCTGCCACAGGGCTGCCACCATCCTCCCTTCTACTCTGCTGTGTCCCCCGGGCTCACCTTGGCCAGACGGCACGTGAGGACGTATCTCTCCAGGCGCAGGACATCGGACATGTCGGCATGTTCCTGGGTGCAGGCGTCCAGCCACTGGGTCAGCCCGTCCACCATGGCCCGGCACAGCACCCACAGGAACCGCAGGGTGTTCAGCGCCCGCTGCACCACGTTGCTCCGCTCTGCCAGGGCAAGGAGAGGGCAAAGGGGGTAGAGGGGAGGTTGTCACTTGGTGCCTGTTTGCAGCCCACCAGCACCCCCTTGCGCTGTGGTCCTTCTGCCCACCTACCAGAACCTTCCTCTTCCTCCTGGCCTTCAGCCTCTTCGGGTGCCTCCAACTCCTCCCTTCTTCCGCTGTCCCCTGCAAGGTTCAGACCCCCGCCCCGGGAAGAGGTAGTAGGACATTGTTTCTGGCCCCCTGTGAGGCTGTCCTGCTCATTGCCTCATCCCTCGTCCCCCCATCCAGCTTAAAATCCAGTGGGGCCACCAAAGGAGAGCTGTATGGCTTGTGCCCAACCCCATCGTAGCCATCAGAGATTCCACACACCCCAGGAACCCCAATGAGGCAATGCCCTATTATGGGATGCCAACAGCAGCCAAAGCAAACAGTGGGTGTGGGTTAGGGCTGCATCCCCTCACACATCCTCCAGCCCCTGAACCAGACCCACCTGCAGTGACCTCGGCACTGGGTGACTCCGGCTGCTGCTGCAGCACTGTCCTGGTATTGGTCACCCAGGCCTGATAGGCAAGCTGGGGGAGGGAAAAAGAGGGGTATTAGTTCCCTCTGGGCACCATGAAACTTCCCCCAGCACCCCAGCCATGCAGAGAATCACAGAATCACCTAGGTTGGAAGGGACCTTTAATCATCTAGTCCAATCATCAACCTAACTCCCAAACCAAAACAACACTAAACCATATTCTCGAGCACTGTGTCAACTCGTCTTTTGAATACCTCCGGAGGTGGTGTCTCAACCACTTTCCTGGGCAGCCCATTCCAAGGCTTGATAACCCTTTCAGTGAAGAAATTTTTCCTAATATCCAACCTGAACCTCCCCTGGCACAACTTGAGGCCATTTCTCCTTGTCCTGTCGCCTGAGACTTGGGAGAAGAGACTGACCCCCCACCTCTCTACAGCATCCTTTCAGGGAGTTGGAGAGAGCAATAAGGTCTCTCCTCAACCTCCTTTTCTCCAGACTGAACACCCCCAGCTCCCTCAGCCTCTCCTCACAAGACTTAAATCTCCAGACCCCTCACCAGCTTCGTTGCCCTTCTCTAGACACACTCTAACACCTCAATGTCTTTTTTCTGATAAGGGACCCAAAACTGGACCCAGCACTCGAGGTGGAGTCTCACACCCACACGTGCCCAGTACAGGGGGATGATCATCTCTTGGGTCCTACTCACCACGCTGTTCCTGACACAGGCCAGGATGCTGTTGGCCTTCTTGGCCACCTGGGAACACTGCTGGCTCCTGTTTAGCTGGAACAACACTCCCAGGTCCTTTTCTGCCAGGCAGCTCCTTCCTTCCCCAAGCCTGGGGTGGTTGTGACCCAAGTGCAGGACCCAGCACTTGGCCTTATGGAACCTCATCCTGTTGGTCTCAGCCCATCCATCCAGCCTGTCCAGATCCCTCTACAGAGCCTCTCTACCCTCCAGCAGGTCGACATTCCCACCCAACTTGGTGTCATCTGCAAATTTACTGAGGGTGTGCTTGATCCCCTCGTCCAGCTCATTGATAAAGATGTTAAAGAGAACGTTACATGCTCACCTGGAAGGCGCTCTGCCTGCCTGGCCGCAGCTCCTCCATCACCGCCGCCACCTCCTCCTCCTCCTCGCTGTCCGACTCGAAGAGGAAGTATTCCCCCGAATGCAGCACTGCCGGGGGGCAGCACAGGGTGTCACAGCACGGCCAGTGACACAGCACACGGTCTCGTGGCACGGCATAGGGTGTCACAGCACAGCTGCTGACTCCCCAAGGCTCTCTGCCCAACACGGCACCAAGGACACCCACGGGGATCTCCTTGGGGGACAAACCCACCAGTGCTGGCACTCAAGAGGCAACTGGTGCAGGTAACCCCAAAACCCAGCCCGGTCCAACACCCTGTTAGTGCTGGGAAGTAGAGAAGCCCTGGTTAGCGCCCTGCACAGGGTTGGGGGACATGCAGAGTGTCACCTTGCCCCAAAGCACCGTCACCACCGCTCCCCGCAGGTGTTAGTGGTCCCTGGCGGAGGGACCTTGCCGACGGGCTGTGCCCTGTTATGGCCCCCGTGCCGGGGCAGTACCTGCGGCGTGGTCTAACCATGGCCGCCACCACCGCTCCCTCTGCTGGGAAGGGTCCACCGGGCTGCTGGGTGCTGTGGAACAGCAGATGAAGGGTGGGGGGGATGCTGAGCACAGTCACACTCAGTGCACCCACCCCCGGCATGGGGGTGAGCCAGGCAGAGCAGGGAGGAGGAGGGGTTCACCGCAACGCTCTGTGGGGCTCCACCAGGATAGGCATCAGGGATGGGTCATGGTCACCCTGCTGTGCCCAGAGAGGGGTTTTGGGGGGGATTGGGGGAGACACCCCCCTGGCTCTCACCTGGGCTGCCCTCATCCTGCCCCTCGCCAGTGGTCCTGGGCAGCCGTTCCTGGTGGTACTTCTCCTGCTTGGCTCGGATCCGCTCCATCCTGCCAGGGAAAAGCTGCTGTGGATCCTGCTCCCACCAAACTGCTCCCCCAGGGGCACCCCGCATCCACCCCAACCACAAGGGGGTGCCCCAAAGTGGTGGCAGCTGCAGGGGTGGGGGTCCCAAGTGTTCCCCAAAACCCACTCACTGCCGCTTCAGCTGGGCCAGCGACTTCTTCTCAGCTAGACGGTGGAAGTACATGCTCTTCAAGATGCTGGCCTTGAATAGCGCGACACCCCTGTGGGGACAGTGGGAGGGTGAAGGGGGGGCACTGACACCACAGTACTCATGGGGACCCTTGAGGACCCCAGCCCCACCTGGAGGCCTGCAGGGCACAGGCCTGGAGGTCCAGCATGACGTGCAAGAAGTAGTAGCTGAGGAAGATGCGGCGCTGGAGCAGGAGGAAGAAGAAGCAGATGCTGTCCCAGATGACACCCGCCTCCTCCACGGGCAGAGAGCAGTCCTCATCCTTGGCCATCTCCTTGGCTGGCAGGCAGAGGTGCAGGCAGGTTCAGGCAGCAGCCCAAACCAGCACCCCCAGCCCCACCAGTTCAGGCAGGGCAGCCCCCAGGCATCCCCCTACAAGGCCAGCACTCACGGTTATAGTAGCCCTTGACAGTGCAGACCAGGCTGAAGAGCTGGATGACCCAGCAGAAGTCACTCTGCATCTGCTGCACGAAGACGCAGGAGAGAAGCTGCAAGGAGAGAGGGCAGAGCATGGGGTTGGCCCAGGGACAGCAACACAGGCACGGAGCTGCCACCCCGTCCCCTCCCCAAGGGATACCCGGGAGGGGTGGGTGGGTGGGTGGCCCTGAGGAGCAGTTCAGAAGCTACTGCGTGACCAAAGGCCTGGCGGTCCTCACCGACAGCATGTTTTTGGAGATGATGATGGTGATGTTGTAGAGGATGAGGCAGTCCCAGAGCACAAGGCGAGCCCGTGCCGGCTTGCGTAGCATGGCCGTGCCAAAGAGGAGAAGGTAGAAGGAGGCCAGCAGGTAGCCGAGGCCGAAGAGGCTGATGCGATTGGCCCCAGTGATGAAGACCACCACCAGGACGAACCAGAAGAGGTAGCGGAAGACCACCACCTTCACCATGTCCAAGTATGACCTGTGGGATAGGGCACTCAGAGAAAGGTCCCTGTCCCCTGCCATACTTGTTTCGGGGTGCAGCAAGGTGCTACCCCACACCCCGGGCAAACCAGCATGGTCCCAGTCCCTGCATCAGCCCTGTCTTGGAGGGGGAAAGTGCCTTGCCCCAGTCTATGGGGTCCCCGTTCCCATGGGGGTCCTGCACCATCACCAGGTGTATCCTGGACCACTGAATCTCCTTCCAGCAAAATCCCAGGGTGCTCCTATCCCAGACCTGAGGACACCATCTTAGCAGGGGGTCCTGTTCCAGCCATGGGGGGTGTCCTGTCCCAGCCCAGCATGGGGCTGATGTCTTCCCTGGCACAACAGGGTCCCAGGGCTCCAGACCCATCCCCATCCTAAGGGACCCCAGCACAGCAGGTTCCCCTGCCTGCAGGTCCCATCCTGTCTATACCCCAAGGGGTCCCATCCAGGTAGGGGGAGGTCCCACCCCACAGCCCCAGGTGCCCCAGCCCGTCCTATCCCTTAGCTTGTGGGGTGCCCACCGGCAGTGGATGAAGTTGGGGGTGGGGTTGCGGGGGTCCCGCTCCAGGTCGAGCCGGTCGGAGTTCTCGCCAGCCGCCTGCAGCCACTCCTCGGTGCGCTCGGCCTCGAACACCCGCCATTGCTGGGCCACGCACATCAGCAGCACGAAGTCATCTGTAGGAACATGGCTCAGACTGAGGGAGGGGGCAAAAAAAAAAGGGGGGGTCCCCTCCTACTCCCTCTGGCTGCCCTCCCACCTCTCCCTTCTGCTCACCCTCCTTGAGGCAGGATGGGACCCCCATGGCTAGGGTTGCCCCATAGGGTGCCAGGGGGCAGGGGGAGGCAGGGGAAGTGCACCCCAATGGCAAAGGGGGTCCCGGGAAATGGGGTACCCCATGGGCAGAGGGATATCAGGGCCTGGGGTACCCTAAAATCAGGATGTTGACAGGGGCTGGGGGGTTACTCACTGATGAGGTTGGTGGATTTGGGGGGTATGAAGAAGTCAGGCAGGTAGAGCCACTTGATAAGCGCTGAGTTGATGGGGAGGTCCCGGTTCCAGCGCCATGGATAGTCTGGGGGGTGGTGGGCACACTCATTGCCAGACCCCTGACACCTTACCCAGGGTGGGCAGCCTGTTCACGCATGGACCTCCACCTCCCTGACCCCTGCAAAGCTGTCTTCCATGTCCCCTACCCCTTACCCAGGCAGAGGGCGGGCGGTATGCCCACGCACAGCAGGTACTGGTAGAGGAAGAAGATGACGAGGAAGAAGCAGTATTTGGGCCAGAGGCGGGCGATGGCCGCCCGCCGGCGCCGTGTCAGGATGACGACCAGCCAGCAGCCGTGCAGGATCACCATGAAGTTCATCCGCTGCCCGATCACGTTCACCGTCATCAGGAAGCAGATCTGGGGAGCAAGGGGGGAGAATGCAGACGCTCAGCCCCGAGGTGCTGCGGATGGTGGGACCCCCCCCCTGCAATGTCCGCTCCCCACCTCCAAGCCAAACTTGTAATAGAAGTAGTTGAGGAAGTATTTTGCACAGCTATCGAGGCCATGGTCGAGGTGTTTACGGGAGATGTCCTCAAAGATGGTCTCGGTGACAGGGGCCACCAGCTGGTGCTGCTTGCGGTAGTACTCCTGGCGCCGATACACCACTGCCTCGAACACCAACAGTAGCAGCACCAGGAGGTGGTTCTGGGGAGGACAAGGGGGTGCTCAGGACCATGGCACATCCCTGAGCATCCCCTCGCATGGCCCTTGCAGACAGGGTGTCCCTGTGCCCACCTGGATGTAGCTCAGGTTGGGGAAGCCCTTGCGGATGCCGAACCAGTTGGCAGGGTCTACAGGGCCACGGTAGAGCGTGGAGTTGCCCAATTCCTCCAGGTTCAGGTTAGTGTTGTTGAACTGGGGCTGCAAAGGGGAGCACCACCAGGCATCAGTACCCCTCTCCCCCAACTCTAGACCCCACCTCCAGCCAGGGAACCCCTCCTGTGCTGCCACAAGCACCCCAAGTACCAGGCAACCCCCCAGCAGCCCAGGCACCTGTGTGCAGTTGCTAGAGTACTCGTTGGGGTCGACCATCCTGAGCTGGTAGAGCATCTTGCAGATGATGATGATGCAGGTCCAGACAGTGGAGAGGCAGGAGGCCATGTGGCGGAAGCGGCAGTAGGGCATGGCGAAGGTCCACAGCAGCACCAGCAAGAAGTTCATCAGTGATACCTGGGGCAACGGCTGCGTCAGCACCCCAGGGTTCTCGGCCAGGCCCCCCACCCCAGGGTCTTGAGGATGGTACCTCCTGCAGGGCCACCCAGATGGTGTAGAGAGCCACCAGCTTGAGGATGTGGAGCTCCAGCAAGCGCCTCACAAAGACCTGCCCACGGGTCAGCGTGTCCGAGAAGGTTGAGCCCAGCACGATCAGGCGCTCCAGCACCAGCCCCCATTTGCTGGGCACTGTGGGGACACAGACTGTCACAGACGCCTCTGCAGCCACCCTGCCTTGGAGGACACTCCAACCTATTCCTGTATCTTCCCACACTTGGAGGTCACCCCAATGCATTCCCACAACCTCACATGCTTGGGGATCACGCCAAATCCATCTCCTTACCCTCCCAGCCCCTTCCTGGCTGGGAATCCCCAAACCATCCTCAGACTCTTCCACACTTGGAGGACACCCCAGTTGTCCCCCCCGAGACCCTTCCTGGCATGGACAATGCCCCAAGCTATTCCTGAAGCCTCCCAGCTGCTTCCTGGCTCAGAGGACACACCAAGTCCATCCTCAGACCCTCCCAGACTTGGAGGACACCCCAATCTATCCCTGCAATCCCCCGGCCCCGTTCCTGGCTTGGAGGATGTCCCATTTCTGCAACCACTCACATTTGGGGGCCACCCCAAATCCATCTCCTTACCCTCACAGCCCCTTCCTGGCTTGAAGGATGCTCCAATTCATCCTTGCATCACCCCAGCCCCTTCCTGGCTGGAAGGACACCCCATCCCATTCCATCCCACCCTATTCCCCTGTCCCTGCCCAGTACCCTCTGACGCAGTGTCGGAGTCACACGTCTCAGCGTTCTCAGCAGCAGCCGCATCCCGCAGCAGCCGGCTCCCGTGCAGCTCCTCAGGCCTGTGGGATGCAGGGGTCAGCACGGGAACGGGGTCTCGGGGTGCAGGGGAGGGATCACCCCAGCACGGGGCCCTACCTGGGGATGTGGCAGGGTGATGCGGTGGCAGCAGGGATGTGCTCCAGGTCAGTGATGCGCATGAATGGATGGTGGAAGTAATGGAGCTGGAGGATGCAGGCCAGGAGGAAGAAGCCCGGGATGAGGGTGCTGGAGAAGAGCTCGGAGACGCTGAACTGCTCCAGACCTAGGTCGCCCAGCCTGGACAGGGAGGGGAGGGTCAGTGTGAGGCCACATCCATCCCACCCTGCACAGGCATTGAACCAGCACAATGGGGTTCAACCCCAACTCCCCCCATGCCTCAGTTTCCCCACGTGCAAGGCATCCCTTGGCCATGCCCTGGTGCCACCACAGGGCTGTCGGGGACACTCACTGCTCATCGGTGAAGCCTGTCAGGTTCCTCCAGTACATGGGGAAGTCCTCAAACTGGAAGGTGTAGATAGTGATGAGCACCAGCATGGTGTACGCTACCACCAGCCACCAGAAGGCCTTCAGCACCTTGCGCCACAGGCTGTAGTACACCTGTGGAGAGAGGAACATCAGCGGGGCCATGAAAGAGATGGAGATGGGGAGGGGAGACCCTGGTAACCCATACCTGGAAGAGGGTGAGGCAGAGGAGAAAGAGGAGCATGTAGACGATCTTGTAGACGACAAGGCGCCCGGCGAAGCTCACTACGATGAACATGCCGGCGCAGACGCAGATCCAGTATTTGGCATAGAAATTCTTCACCAGGTCCCCCAGCACCTTCAGAATGTCCCGCTGCCGGCTGGACTCTGCAAGGCAGGGAAGTGGGCTGCAGGCAGCCGGGCAGGGGGCACACATGTCATCCCCCAGCTCTGGCAGCTGCCTGCATCCTGGCACTCACACCCCAGGGACGCTGAGCCCGGCGCAGGGTCACTCTGAGTGTGTGACACCAGGAGCCCTCACCTGCCTCTGAGACAGTCACCTCCAAGAGCGGGGTGGCTGGGCACCTCTTCTTTAGCAGCTTCTGCTTAACGAAGTCCCGCAGCAGCAGCCAGAAGGTGAGGGTGAACATGAGCTGTGGGGAGAGGCGGTGAGCGAGGGCAGCCAGGTGCCAGCAAGGACAGGGACGAGGACATCGGGCTTACCTTGGCTCCCAGGTCCAAGCAGGGATACGCAGGGTGCTCCAACCCCAGCTGCTTGAGGCTCATGAAGCCGATGTGGGTGGGCAGCTCGGGGGCCAGGTCCATGCCCCAGACATACTGCAGGCTGCAGAGAGCGACGCCGTAGAGGAGGAGGAAGGGCGAGCAGAGCATGGCGAAGTGATGCCGGCTCCGTACTATCCAGATGAGGCACGACCAGAGCAGCAGCACGAAGGTCAGCCAGCTCTGGTAGGTGATGCTCCACACCTGCGGGCAGGCAGGATGCAGCCACTTGACCAAGCTCGGGCCAGGAGGTGTCTCCCCCACCATGTCCATCCCTCTCCCCAGCCCCTTACCATCATGGCGATGAGGGCGCAGACGTAGCTCTGCTTCATGATGACTTTGCCCAGGGTGTGCAGGGCCAGCCGCCCCGAACGCCTCCTGCCTGGCCACGGGGAGGGGGAACGTGAGCTGCCCCCCGGGCCACAGCCAGGCCTTGGGGAGGGGGAGGCAATGGGGATGGGCTTACCCGGCTGCGGTGAGTTGTCCATAATGTGGACAGTGCAGTTCTCGGCACCGATGCCTGGCTTCCCCGAGCTGGGGGACAGCATGGGCTGGGGGAACAGAGAGGGCTCAGAGCCCACCCCGGCACCCCCAGAGCACCCCACACCTGCTACCAACAGCTCAGGCATTGCTAGGGGGGCACAGCACCCCCACACACCCACCTTGGTGTCCTCAGCCACGCCATGGGTGTCCTTGGGCCAGCTCTCCAGCTCCACCAGTTCCCTTTCTGGTGACCTCGCCGGTGGCTGTGCTGGTGCTGTGGTTCTCTGTGAGGGGCAGGAGCCAGCTCAGGGCACCCCACTGCAGCCGCTGGGGGAGCAGGATCATGTCCTGTCCCCCTGCCAAGGGACTCCCCCCCCACCACGGGCACCCCGGTGCTTCCCAGCCCCCAGTGCCAGGGCTGGGGCATGCTGGCATCAGCATGGGGTCCAGTTCAGCCCCACAGCCCCTTACCCTGGCGTCCAGTCGGCGCAGCTTCACCAGGGTGACCACGGTGTAGTAGAGCAGGAGCACGATGCCGGGGTTGGCGTAGACGGGCCAGGGGTGGTTGGTGTTGAGCACCAGGGCATTGGGCCGGGAGCAGTTGCGGTAGAGGATGATGTCCTTGAAACCAAACACTCTGCAGGGACAAAGCAGGTGGCATTATCACCCCCCACTTTCCAGCTAGAATCCCCACTGCCAGCCATGGTACCAGTTTCTGGCCACCTTCTCTGGGGACCCACCACAGCTGACAGCAGGACGGGGGTCAAGTGGGGCGCCCGGGCTGGTTGCTCAACCGGGGTGGCATGGGGACCCACGGCACAGCTGCCTCCTTAGGGACTCACCGTGCCCAAATGGTGGGGGGTTGGAAGACCCCCTGGATGAAGGGTGCCTGGTAGGCATAGAGGCAGAGGAGGTGGCTACCAGCATAGACACCGACGAGGATGCAGAGGGTGTCGAAGGCCAGGCGGCTGGCGGGGAGGTGGCAGGCCCACCAGGTGCACAACCCCACAAAGAGCAGGTAGTAGACGCTGGAGGAGGCGGAGGGCAGGGTGATCCCTGGGGAGCAGCGCCCCATGGGTGGTCAGTGTGTGGCCAAGAGCATCCTCCAGCCATGCAGCCCCTGGCTGAGCGTCCCCTGGACCAAGCATCCCCCCCAGCAGCACAAGCACTGACCCTCCCTGGCTCACTACATCTCCCCCCTCATCCCGTACCCACCAGCCAAGGCCAGCAGCAGGATGGCCAGGCCATTCCCAGCCAGCCAGAGCAGCCAGTGAGCCGTCACCCGCAGCCTGACGCTGAGTGGTGTGTCCCCATCAGCTGTGCCACCACGCCGCTCCACGTCCTGCTCTTCCCCCTACCAGAAAAAGAGTGCGGTGTGAGCCCCTCGGCCTCGAACTGCTCCTCACCGGTGCCTCAGTTTCCCCACTTGAGGGAGAGGAAGGGTGGACGGCCGGGGCACCCTGCCCGGTGCTGTGCGGGCGCACAGCCCGGCACCTGGCAGTGTTTATCTCATTAGCCGTTTGGAAAGAGCCTCCGAAAGGAGGCTGTTTTTCTTGGCGCCAGCGCCCGGGTTCCCAGCACTGAGCTTTTTTTCCAGGCTGCCTCCCGCACTGGCCCCGCGCTCACGGCAAAGGCATTCGCATCGGCCGGTGCTCCGGTTCCAGCCCGACCACGGCTGGAGCTGGGCAGGCGAGCACCCCACCACGACAACCTGGAGCAGCGGGGAGCACCCCAAAACAGGGCAGAGCCCCAAGGGGCGTTTGCTGAGCTGGGGAGGTGCCATCAGCTCGGGGTTGTGTCTGCCTGGGTGACCCCGGTGTCACATCATCCCGGTGCCCCGCTGGCACCACATGGCACGGCACGCAGCCCTGCACCCTGCTGGCGAGCTCAAGCTGGGCACCAGCATCCCACGATTGCCTGCCCTGCTGCCCTTCCTGAGCCCGGGGGCTTTGCCATGCGGTGCCAGCTGGAAGCTGGGGGTGCAGGTGCCCTGCTCCCCGCACTGGAGTGGTGGCCCCGCATCAAGCGGTGCCATAGGGCCGGGCTGTTTGCCGGGATCCCTGTAGCAACGCGGGAGCAAACACGGGCACTCCTCCATGGCTGAACCACCCCGGACCCTACGGGGGGCCATGCTGATGACCCAGCCCCTCCACTGCTGCCCGCTCTGCCAGGTGGCCACAACTGCCCCGACCTAGGTCCCTGGCCACCAGAGATGTCCCCCCCAAGCCAAGCCTCCGTCTGCCAGGTTGCCCTCCCTGGGGAGGGGAGAGGGAGCCGGGGAGGGTGGAGGTGGCAGGCAGGGTGCTGCCGATGGCAGCAGGGTTGGGTCTCTCACCCGCTCAAGGGGCTCCACGGATTCCAGCCTCCGGCTGCGGGTGCCAGCACCAGCCTTGGGGACGAGGTGGCGGCACAGGCACAGGCAGAGGGACGAGACCAGCAGGATGCCAACGTCGGGCGCCACCAGACGCACCGAGTTGGGGATGTCGCTCAAGTCCAGCCTGGGGGAGGGAGAGCGGAGCGGGGGAGGGCTCAGGGGTGCCCCCCCACACCTCTGCCAGCCCCCAGCCCCACACCACTGGGGTGCCCTTACCTGGTGACCCCGATGTGGTGGGCAAGGACCTCCCAGGTGCTGCCTGCAGGAAAGCAGGGAGACACTGAGTTTGGCAGATTCCTCATGGGCAGGATCTGAGCCCACCCAAAGCAGGTGGTTTTCCCATGGGGAGAACGCCCCACATCCATGAGGACCCAGAGCAGGGTCTGTGACCAGCTCAGCAGCCACCAAGCAGACACCCTGGCATGGCACAGCATGTCCCTGGTGCTGGGCACATGGCTGGGACCCTGCAGAACCTCAGCAGCCCCACCAGCCCACCCAGTAGGATGGGATCCCTGCGCCCACACGTCACCATCTTGGACGTCCAGCCCTGGGACACTGCAGGGAGAGGGCAAAGCCTGGGAGAGTAGATGTGGAGGAGGGTGAGGGCAGGCATGGGCACCCCCATGGCAGGCTGCCCTGGCACTCCATACTCACAGCTGGGCCCCAGCAGCTGGTCCAGGATGGGCAGCGTGTACAGGCATACTTGGAAAACGAAGTGAGCGAGGAGGAAGAGGATGCTGGTCCCCAGCAGAGCTTTGAGGAGGCGGACAGTGTGACCTGCGAGACATGGGCACCCTATTATCCATCACCTGAGGTGACAGCAGGGAGCACCAGCATCCCCAGTGGGGACCCAGCACCCCCAGGAAGAGCTGGGAAGGGGTGCTCTTCCCAGCCATGCCTAGAGATGGCAGGGGTCTGCCACACGGACCAGGGTCCCACCTGGACCTTGCATGTCTCCCTGCGCACCCAGCACAGCCTGAGAGCACTCTTTCTACTGCATTACTGGGGAAACTGAGGCACAGGGCAATGCAAGGAGCCAGGGAACCTGGGACAACACTCCTTGCCCTTGCCCCTGCAGCACCCTCCAACCCAGCTGGCACCAGGCGCTCCCTGGCCCCCCTGCACCGGGATGCAGCTCACCCTACCCATCCCAATCCCTGGTGGAACACTGTGTGGGGAGGCTGTGGGTGGGTGCCAGGGGGTCCCCTGCACTGTGAGACTTGTCAAACCTTCCACCAGCTGCAGCCGTGCCCCCATCCCACCCGGCTCCCCGGGCCGCAAGCCCATTTTCCTGGCCACGGGACAGGCAGCGAGCCCACCGCAGCTGCGCGCTGGCCAGGGGGCGGCCCCAGGCCAAAAAACTCTCCCTCCACTTGTTTTTTCCTGTAAATCTGTGCGAAAGCTCTCAGCAGCGTCCGGACTCCGGGGCCGTGCGAGCCCATGAAATATTCAGAGGGCAGAGCTTTTAGCCAGGGCCGTGCCAGGCGCTGCTGGCTTGTGTTACAGCCTGGCTCAGCCTGGCACAGAGGGCAGGGAGACCACAGGGCAACGGGCAACCTGTGCCCACCGTGGGGGGAACACGTCCCATGCACCCTCTGGAGGGGATGTCCCGCCATGGGGGATGCACCCCCTGTACCCCCCATGTATGCCCACCATGGGGGACGTGCCCCACGTGCCCGGGCAGGGTGGAGGGGCTGCTAGTGGTACATCCCTGCCCACCTGGTGGGCACAGCCCAGCCCTGAGGTTTCTGGTTAATAAGGCTGGGGCTCAAAACTGTCCATTTTGGAGCAGGAAGCCTATTAATAGCCACACTGGGCTATAATTAACAGAGGGAGGCTGCCACACGGAGCCACGCTGCCCAGCTGGGGGGAAACCGCAGGGGAAGGAGGGCAGGTACCTGCCAGAGAGCGGCTGGCAGCCCCCACGCTGACCAGCTCCCCCCCAGACAGAGCTGCCCACCATGCCCTGCCTGGTCCCCCAGCCCCAGGCTGACCCCCTTACCTCCAGCCCTGCGTGGGGTGGGCCCTGGGAACCATGGCAGGAGCAGCAGGAAGAGCAGGTACACCAAGGAGAGGACATTGAAGCGGAAGACACAGGCTAGGGGCAGAGGAACGGGCAGGGTTAATGTTGGGGATGTGGTATGGAGTGGGAGGGGCACCGCACCCCACCAGGGTCCTTGGTTGTAGCCACCCCACCCCAGGGGATCCCTGAGAGAATAGGAACCCAAACTGGACACTGAGGGATGCCCAAGCAGGAGGTGAGGGACACCCCAAAAGAAGAGTCACCCCAAAACGATGCATAGTCACAGCCAGGGGCTAAAGTATCCCAGAGAAGCCAGTGGGAAGAGAAGGACCTGGGCAGCAGCCTGGGCTGGGTCAGTCCCAGTGACCCACATGAGTGGCACAGAGAGGGGAGCGGAGGGACACCATAGGTCCCAAACATTTGGGGTGACGGGGGAGGACAAGAGCCATGAGCAAAATTCTGCTGCATTTCCACATTTTTCCTGCAATGTTTGCAGGGACCCCCACGACCGAGCCAGGACCCCCATGACCAAGCCAGGACCCCCACCCACGGCCACCCTGGAGGCTGGCATAACCCCTCACCTGCCCCCAGCCCCGCTCCGGGTGCGCCACCAGCTCGCCACCTTCCCCCCCTCACATATTTTTAGACCTAAATTACACCTTTGTTTGCAGGCGTGAAACTGTCAGAGGAGCTGGGCAGGGATGGGGGCTGAGCCAGCACCCTGCAGAGCTGCCACCGGCGGGGACAGGGACTGCACGGCAGCGGGGACGTCCTGGCACAGCTGCCACCCCGTCTGGGGACACAGCATTCCCATCAACAGCATGCCTATACCAGGAGAGGGGTGACGGACACCGGCACATGCACCCGGGACCAGCCCTGCGGGCCACCCAGCCATGAGGCCGTGGTGATGGGCACGGCTGCTGCAAGACACCCACCAAATCACTGCCTGGCCAGAGATGGAGTCATGGAAGGGGGGGGGAGCTGTGCAGCAGGGCAGCCTCGCATTTTAGCTGTGCCCCTGGCAGTCCCAGAGCATCTCTCTCTCCCAGAGTCTCTGTGCCCCCCACCAGGAGGCTCTGGGTCAGGGGGGATCCCTCCAAGGCAGCCCAGGGAGGGGACAGTGACAGGGAGACCCCAGCTCTCCCTGGGTCCCCCCCAGGCACCCCCCCGCTCCCCTCGGCACCCCCACTTGGGAAGGACGGCGGAGCAGTGGGAGCTGACGAGGCAGCCCATGACCCTGTGGGACTTGGGGGGGCGGTGTAAGGGGGGGGGGAGGGGGGGGGGGGGGGGGCAGGCTGGGTGCCAGAGGACGTGCTCAGCATTACCAGCCCGGCACAGCCCTTCCTGTGTTTATGAGGTTTCAATGGGATAGCACATACCAGGGAAAGGGACAGCACGGCTCGGGGGACGCAATGCAACCCCTCCGGGAGCAGCCCAGCACCCTGAGGATGGCAGGGGATCCTCAGAGGGTGCAGGCGTGATGGGAGGGGAGGCAGCTTGGAGCACATCCCACGCAGCACCCCTTGGGGCTAATGCCAGTCCCCAACCCCGCAGCAGGGTCCCCAGCAGCCTCCCTCCCCCAGGGAGGGCAGACAGCCCCCAAACAGGGGCTGGGGGGGGGGGGGGGGGGCNNGCCCCCAAACAGGGGGGGGGGGGGGGGGGGAGGGACAGGGAGCCCAAGGTGGGGTGACTGAGACCACCAGCCACCTCTGTGTGGTGACCCCAGGACGCGTCACCTCCCCACACGCTGCTGAGGGTTGCTGGCTACGTTTCGGCAAACCATGATCTCATGGAGCAAACATTCCCCTTCCCGCGCCAGCGGCGACGGGGCCGAGAGGAGCCTTCCCGGTGCGTGGGCGAACCGCGCTCCGGCTTACGTGGGAGCCAGCCAGCCTCCCCCCCCCGCCGGCCACCGGCACCCCCCCATTCTGGCACCGACCCCACAGCCCTCCCCTGTGCCAGGGCAGGGTCCTCTGGGTGTCTGGGGTGAACCAGCCCCAGTGTGAGCCCCTCATCCCAGCTATGGTCACCCCGTGGGTGCTGGGAGTGTGGGAAGGACCAGTTGTGATGGAGACCCGGTGGCATCATCTGGGCTAGGGTCTGCCTGAGACAAGGAGGACAGGAATTGTGGGCACTGTAGGGAGACCCAGGGGCATCGCTGGGCACCAGGGACACATAAGTGGCAGGGACCACCCATGCCCAGACTGACCCATGTGTTTTATGCCACCAGCACCAGCTTCCCAGGAGTGGGGACGTTGCTCCCAGGACAGAGCAGGCACCCTGGTGGCAGGGGATCAGAATAACTTGCAAATGCAGAGCATCCCGCTGCACCCCTGGGGCTGAACCAGCACCCATGGGGACCCTCTGGCTGGTGGCTACCCCTCTGCCCCAGCTCGAGCCACCGCTGGGAAGGCAGGACGGTCAGCGCTCGCCAGCTTCAACCAGCTTCTAAGGGCTGCAGAATGAAAAGTGTGTGGAGGAGGAAAGATGCTGAGGGTGTGCCAGGCATGGCACAGCCCAGTTTGGGAGCATCACACGGTGCCCAGCTTTGCACCCAGACCTCCTCGACAGGGCTGGCAGCCTGGGGTGTGCCATGCTGTGCCGGTGGTGCGTGGGTGCTCCCTGTCCTGCACACACCGTCGGAGGAAACCAGTTCCCCGCAGTGCTGACAGCACCAGAGCAGGGGAGAAAAACCAGTTTGGCCTGTGGGAAGAGTGGCGGTGGGGAGAGCAGCCCCGGGGGCGAAATCCACCCTCCCACACCCCATCCATCGTCCCCACGGGGAGCCAGACGGGTGGGTGAGTGGGTGGGTGGGTGCAGCACCCATCACCCACCATGTCGCACCATCTCATCTCTGCTGCACCCATGGGGCAGGATCTGAGCATCTTTCCTTGTACCCCCAGCAAGGGGACCCTGGATCCACACCCCGGACCCCCATCTCCATGACCAGGGGGAGTTGGGAGCAGCTGGCCCCAGCTCCCTCACTGCCGGGGAATTCTCCGCCACCGCTGGCAGCCAGCAAGCACTTGAAATATTAACGACGTTAATGTGTCGGGAGGAGGATAAATCACAGCACTGGGGAGCTGGGCGAGATGTGCAGAGTCCCTTCCCACTGGCCTTTAACCTCCCCTTGGGATGTCCTCATGGGAGGGGAAGGGAAGGGGGTCATCAGGGACCCCAAGGGAGGTCCGGCAGTAAGGGTGGGGGCAGCCAGAGAGAGCCAGCACCAGGGTCTCTCCCATTGCAACCGGGCTGGGGAGGCATGGGAAGGGCAGCTGCAGGAGAGGGTCAGTGTCTGCCACAGCCCACTCCCTGCAAACCGGGCACCATCCCGTGTCCTGGCGGCTCCCAGGGATGGATCCACATCCGACCGTGTGGAGAAAGGGGGCTCCCCGGCCAGCAGTGGGGGGAGCCCCACGCACCGTCCCCACAGCACCATCCACAGCCCATCCACCGATTGGCACCGGCGCAGCTGCTGGCCCTGCAGGGACCTGCGGCCGCACAGGATTAATTAGCTGAGCTCTTTAATTCCTTGCTATTTTCACACGGGCCCGTTACCGGCTGCCGGAACCTGGCAGCTCTGCCAAGCTGCTTCCCCACAGCCGAGCCCTGCCTCCTGGCTAACAGCCCCCAAACTGGGGTCCCTGGGTACTAGGGGGGACCTAGACAGTGTCCCCAGGGTGTCACTTTGCCCCCAGGACCCTACATTGACTGCAAACCGGAGACAGGCTAACCAATGCTGACTGCAGAGGTTCTCCCGGTCCCAAAATCTGATCAGCCCCAAAACAGCGAGCTCCCCGGGCTGGCAGAGTCAGCCACCGGCACGTTCCCATTCCCAGCCCCGGCTCTTCTTTCCAGGAAGAGGGAGCAGCCCCACTGGTTGACCCGCCGTATCCTGTTTTTGTGGAAAGTTAGTCCCGCTCCTGACAGCGCCGAGGCAGAGGCTGGCCCCGCTCCCCCGGGGATGCTGCGGGAGCTGCCCCCGGGAGGGCACCGGGACGGGTGCCAGCGGGTGACACGGCTGCCAGCCTGGGAAACCCCAGCAGCCAGCCAGTGGCTCCTGCAACGGGACAGGGATACAGTGGCTTTGGGGACGGGTGCTTGCTGCCACCCCAGCGCCTGGGGACACCCCTTTCCTCAGCACCCACAGCCCCGGGGCTGGTGTGTGTTCCTACAACACCATTCCTGGTGTGTGTTCCTACAACACACCAGGAATGGGGACAGCCCATGCCATGGGGCCGGAGCAGCCCTTGGGGTCCCCCAGAGCTATGGGATCAGCACCGGGATGCTCGTGCACATCTCCTTCTTCCACACCTGCCTGCACACAAGGACCCCCACTCCCACCACATGGGGACATTCCCATATCCACCATAACATTTCCCACACAGAGCTCAGGGCCAGGATGGTGTCTGCCATACAGCAGCACCGAGCAGTGTCCAAACACCCCACCTCTCCTCTCCCAGTCCCCACGGACACCCCAGGACTCTGCTGTGATGGGGTGCAGAGGAGGCAAAGGGTTAAACCTGGACTTGCTTGGAGCGATAAAGCCCCCCCAAGCCCAGCCTGTGGCAACCCTGCCAGGATGGGATGAGCCCCAGGGGCGGTGTGGGGACCCACTGCACCCCGGGGGAGCCCCCACAGCATCACCCACCTCCATGGGCCGTGCAGGGGCTTTGCAAAGGGCTCCGTCCCGGGTAGACGGGCACCCCGGCACGGGCAGAGCCCAGGCAGGCTGCAGGCAGCCTCCCATCCCCCTGTGTGCCTGGGGAGGAAACGGGAGTTATTGCTCTTGGAGACAGCAGTGGCTATTTTTTTTTTTTCCTCTAATTTCTTTTTCCTTTTTTTTTCCCTCCTCTTTTTTATTTCCCTTCATTTTATAAAAAGCACCTGACCGCAGGAGGCAGTTGGCTGCAGCCCACACACCCACCAGCGCCCAGACGAACACCGAGCCCCCTGCAGCACCCAGGGCAAGCCATGACCCCCAGGAACCCCCAGCACCCCACTGCCTCCTGGCTGGGTATGAGGGGGGGCTGGGGCAGGAGGGGCCATGTCCTCACCTCACCCCAGGTCAGGTCCCCCAGTTTGAGGGACACCACAACCCCAGGGAGTGGGGCTGCTGCCCTCCCCATCTCTTCTGCCCAAGCACCACGGAGCTGGCAGAGCGAGGAGCATCACCCAGCCCGGGGGTCTTGGTGCAGAGCTGCCTGGTCCCCACCCCGGTCACCCCTCAGGTGGGCTGTGTCCCCCACCAACCCCATGCACCCCAGCATCCCCACCAGGCAGGATGGAGCCAAGGCATCTCCCTGCACCCGGGGCAGGAGGGATACAGCCCATGGCATGGCTGGGAGCTGCACCCTTTGTGGGGGTCCGTGCTTGTGCCAGCCTGCGGGGAAACGGGGGGCTGTCCCGAGCCCTGCCATAGTGGCCAACTCCTGTGCCTCCACCCACCCCGAGCTGGCCAGGAGCCACAAACAAACATCCTCCGGACGTTTGGGAAGAGCCTAATTGCTGGGGAAAGGAAGGGCCACAGGCGGGTCATGCTCGGGGGCTTTTCCTCCCCTCAGCCCCCCCAGGCGTAACGGGGCAGGCCACATCCCCTTGTGCCTCAGTTTCCCCTTTGGTGCAAATGCAAGGCTCCAGCCCCCTTCTGCTTCCTCCCCCCAAAACCCAGCTGAGTCACCCACATAGTTATTTTGACAAGCGGCTGGAGCAGGAGGGAGCGCTCTCTCCCAGGGCAGCCCCCAAATTTAAACAACCCACCTACGACCTCACCAGGGGGGTCAGGATGGACAAGCCAAGGCCACCAGCACCACCAGCCACAGGAGATGGCAAGTCATGGTCACAACCCCCCATGCCGGAGCAGGGAGAGCGGGCAAGCAAGCTGGGCCAAATTGGGGCCAAATCATGGCGACTGGGGGGGGCACAAAGGCCCCATGCGTGAAGCTGCACTCAGAGGCCACGTGTCACCCCGTGCACCCATGGGACATGGCTGGCAGGATCCTTCACCCCAGTTGCCACCCCTCCGGCCGGGGAGGCCTTGTGCAAGCGGCACCCGTCCACCTTCCCTTCCCAGCCCCGTTGGTAGGCAGGGTTATAATTAACCTCCTCACATCCTGCGCGATGCACTGAGTCACTCCTCCAGCAAAAAACCCAGCAAATAAAGCAAAAGCTTTTTTTTTTTAAACAGTCACCGACTTCCCCTGCCAGCCAAGCTCGCCCCGCACCACCACGTAACACACACCCCCCGCAACCCAGCGGGGACAAAAAGACTGCTCAGCTGGATGTCACCTCTCTGGGTGGCGCTACCCCAGAGGTCATGCCACCCTCTCCCCTGGGGGCTGCAGGATCCCCCCCCCCAGCCCCGGCATGGGCGGCGTGAGCCCGGTGGCCATGGCCGGACACCCTGCCCCTGCCCGGGCACAAGGAGCCCCTTGAACAATCCTGTTTATGGAGAATTTTTTTTTTCCTTTTGCCTCTACGTAAAGGTAAACGGAGAATCCCCGACCGGGCTCCCCCGAGCAGCCTTCAAGGGGTTCAAAGAGCCGATTCTTGTTCTCCGTGTCCCAGGACACGGGGTATTTTCCAGGCCGGTAGCCAGACGGTTGCCTCGGTGGGTGGTGCATCTGCCTTCAGAGGCCAGCGTTAGCTCAAAACGGGCCGGGAACCGCTCGGGAGCCATGGCCCCGCAGAGAGGCTCCTGACGCCGAGGTGGGTGCCCCTCTCCCCGGGATGGACCCGGGCACGGAGCCGGGATGGGTGCCAGCCACCCCCCCCCCACACACACATTGCCAGGAGCGGGGCTGCCCCAGCGCCCTCCTCCCCCCCCCCCCAATTGCAAGAGACAGAAAAGCGAGCAGGGTGACACGGCGGTGTCCAAACCGGGATAATTTCACCCCAAACAGCCCTTCAGGTGCCCGCTGGCCATGCCCGGTGCGGGGTGGGGGGAGCCACAGACACAACCGGGGCGCTGCCGGAGAAGTTTCCCGGGAGCAGGCTCGGTCCCGCGTGGGACTTGACGGGGGGGGGGAAAGGGGGAAAAGCCGAACAGGGTGGTCTCCCGTGGGGCTGGGACGGCCGGGGGGGACCCACACACACAACACACCCCACGCCACCCGCCTCCCCCGGGGGCTGCCGGTGGCTCCTCGAAGGGTAGGGAGCACCGCGACCCGCCTCACGCATAGGAAGGGGGGGACACACACACAACGCACCCCAACACCCCCCCATCTCCCCAAAAACCCTACACCCGCCACATATGCGGCCGCACTCACCGGCGAGCAGGGCGAGCGGCAGCAGTAGCCAGTACAGCCCCGCGTACAGCCCCCGCCGCTCCATCCCTTCAGGGCCGGCCCATGCCTTGCCGAGCCGTACCGTGCCGTTCCCGTTCCGCCCCGCCGGGGCTGGGCTGGGCAAGGCCCCCGCCGGCCGGTCCCGCAGCTCCGCCAAGGGGACGAGCTTTTCCCCCCCGCCCCGTTCCCGTCGCCTTTATAAAGCGGCGCCGCCCGCCCCCCCCACACACCCCCCCCGACCTCGGCGGGCTGGCCCGGCACGGCTCGGCCCCGGCCCCGGCCCCGTTCCTCTCTGCCCCGGTACGGTACGGCCCGGCCCGGCCCGGCCCGCCCCGCCTAGCGCCGCCCGCCGGCACTGCAGCCCCGCCACTGCTGCCACGAATCGGACCGGTCTCAGCCCCGACGGCTGAGCGGAGAGAGAGGAGAGGGGGAGACCCTGATTCCCACAGCAGGCAGCAAGGAAAAACCAGAATATATTAACCAAACTATAGGTTTGTTTTTGTTTTTTTTTTTTTTTTTTAAAAGCTGATGAGTTTCCTGTTTTCTTCATCCAAACAACAACAAAAAAAAATAATAATAAGAGGCTGGAGCTAATTGAGGCCAAGAGCTCCTCTCGGGCCTTGGTAATGTCCTGCAGCCTGGGCAGCAACAGGGCAGAGAGCTCCTGTGGGCACCCACGGTGCTGCAGGGGAGAGGGGTGTTCAGGCACACTCCCCCCTTCCCCCCCCCAGGAGCAGCCATACACCCCTGGGAGCCAGGCCCTGTGTTCCCTGGAGCTGGGTGCCCACCGCCCCAGATCCCCAGAGCTGGGTGCCCACCTTACACCCAGGCACCCATGGAGGTGGGTGCCCAGGTGAGGGGAGGTGAGTGCCTTTATGGTGGTGCTGGGGGCACAGCCATGCATCCCCCCAGGAGCGGGGTGCCACGCTGACCCTGCCACCCGGGGTGAGCTGAGTCCTGGCGGGGGGGATGCTGGGCACTGGGGACCAGCCGGCAGGGAGGGCAGCGTCACCAGCAGCCATGGGGCAGCCCCCCCACCTCCCCCCCCAGCAGTGCTGGTAGCCGCCGGCTCCTAACAGGAAGCATCAGCCCATGAAATTCTCCACATTCTTCAGCTTCTCTGCGTTTGTTTTCCAAACACACTTAATAAATTGGCATCCGGCTGGCGCTTGCCCACCCGCTCCCCACCTCAGCGGGCTCTGCTCTCTTCCCTGGGCTCCCTCCAGCACTCTCAGGGCCTTCCCCCCCCGCCCCAGCCCAGGGCCCAGATGTGCTGTAGAAACTGCAGCCCTCCGGACACCACTGCCCATGCCATAGCCCCCCAAACCGCAGGCAGGATGGGCCCACAGGCCCCCAAACACGTGTATCCAGATGAGTCGTGCTGGGCACAGCCCTTTGAGGCAGCTGTGATGGGCTCCGGGCACCTAAACAGCTGCCGAGCATCCTCGTCGCTGCAACCCAGACAGATTCACTGGTGTAAAGAAAACACTCCTCGATGCGGGGTTTTTTTGGCTCGGCACCGACACCATGTGTCTGTGAAAACCAGGTGTGGAAATTACAGGTGGAAAAGCCCTGGGCTGCACCCCCCGGCCCTTGAATGGATCCAGGGAAGGGTGGTACACGCTGCCCACCCCGGCGTCTCGCTCCCAGCCTGGCTCCGAGCTCCCCACCATGCCACAGCTGGCAGCCGGGCCGGGAGCGGAGGCTGTGGAAGTAAATGGGCAGAGGGAACAGCACCCCAGGGCCCAGCCTCGCGCCGCCGAATCCGGCCCTGAGTGGCACCGCTTCACTTTGCCGGCCCCGCTCGGGCTTTAAGAGAGATGCTGGAGAACAGCCCCGTAATGGTGCTGCGGGCACAGCCTTGAGTGCCCAGCGAGGTGTTTTACGAGCCAGCAAGCTTCTCCCACATCCGAGCAGTGCCATTAGTACCCCTACACCACCCCCCCACCGCGCCGTGGGGCAGGGGGACGCTGCAGGTGCCTCCGGAGCCCCTTTGTTCCCACAGCTCTCCCTACAACTGGAGCACAAGCTGCTACCCCGGGACTGTGGATGTGGGGGAAGGAAGTGGCGACAGTGTCCCTCCAGGGACCCCACGGCCACCATGGGGCTCTTGCTGGGAGCTTGGCCCCACCGAGCTGGGAACAAGCAGCTCCTGGCCCCAACCATGATGGGGCAAGCAGATAAGAGGGGTGACTACCAGCCCGGGGGGGAAGGCAGCGCCATTTCGTATGCTCTTTGCCTTGCTCTCCCCCTACTCATGTTGTCCCAAAGTGGGGTCAGGACATCCCCCAGGGACCCCCATGTCCTGCACCAGCCGAGGGCAGGGGGCGGGCAGCCTCCCTCCCCAGACGCTGCGACACCGGACAAAGCCAAGAAGGGCCAACCCCCGGAACGGGTCCGAACCCCTCCGGAACCGAGCGGCCCCCTCCCGACCCCCACGTGAGGCACAACCGTAAGGAGACACGGCCCCTTTAAGAGCCCGGTGGCGCCAATTCCGCTCCACGTGATCCTTTCCCCGCCCTCCCTCCGCCCTCCCTCGGTGGGCGGTGCCGCCGCCGCGCGGGTTCCCGCCGCGAAGCGGGGGAGTTTGGCGCGCGCGGGAGCGGGCGCACGTGTTGGCGCCAGCGGGACCGCCACCGATTCCCGGGATCACCGTCACTGCTGCCGCCATGGCCCAGCTCCGCCTCACCGACTTCTTCGGCAGCACAAAGGCGGCTACCGGAGCCCCGGCTAAACGCGGCGGCGGCCGCCGGCTCAAGGCCGCCCTTGCCGGGCCCCCGGTGCACCGGGAGATGGAGGAGGACGGTGCCCCGGCGGGGCTCAGCGCCCACCCGCCGCCGCTGCCCGGCTCGCCCCGCACCCCCTCCCGATCCAGCGGCGTCTCCCCGGCGGTACGGGGGCTAGCCGGTAGGAAGCGGAGCCGCCGTGAGATGGAAGCGGAGTCGCCGACCGGAGCCCGGGTGGGGGAACCGAGCGGGAAATCGGCACGAAAGAGGCTGGAGATGCACCGGGACGCGGAGCCGGGGTCGCCGGCAGCGGTAGGGAGATGCTGGGGTCGGGGATGCGCTGCTCCCCCCTCTCTTCCCCGGGATGCGGCCCTAAAATGGGGATGGGGGAGGAGGAGGAGGAGGAGGCGGGGGGGAAGGGACACCGTAAAACCAGGGCACCGTCTCCGGAGTAGGCCCCCCCCAAGGGCTTGTGCAGACCCCCCCAGGGCTTGTCCCCCTTCTCCTGATGTAGACATTCCCC
Source organism: Scolopax mira (assembly GCA_004320125.1). Classification (NCBI taxonomy): domain Eukaryota; kingdom Metazoa; phylum Chordata; class Aves; order Charadriiformes; family Scolopacidae; genus Scolopax; species Scolopax mira. The sequence continues at coordinate 149,102 of BJBW01000234.1, forward strand.
CCTTCTAGGTTTGCCCCCTGCCCTTACTGCAGACCCCCCCACTATAGCTTCGCTCCCCCCAGTGTAAGGCTGTTGGGGGGGACACACGACACTGGGGAAGGGGGGGAGCACTGGGAAGGTTTGGGGGGGAGGGGGTGCTTCTCTGCACATCCCCAGGCGACCTCTGATGCTCCTCCCCTCTCTTACAGGACACCAGCCCCTCACCTCCGGCCTCTGCGTGTCCCATGATGCCACCCTCACCGGACATGGCAGCCGACCTCCCGGCCAGCATCTCCTGCTCGCCTGGCCATGGACAGGATGGGGGGACACAGCCCAGCACAGCCCCCCCGGGGACAACCAGACGCTTGGAGCGGGTACGGGACGAGCATGACCTTCTGGTCCATTGGGTTTTTTTTGTGTGTGTGTGTTTCCTGCTGGTGTGCGAGCCCTGCTCTGACCCTGTGTCCCCCAGGAGGACCTGGCCAGGCTGCGGTGCCGCCTGCAGAGGGTCAAAGCACTGGCCCAGCTGGCCCAGCTGCCACCCATCCCCACCGGGGCCACCACCGACCTGCGGAGCCGTCTGGAGCAAGCGCGGCAGCTGGAGCTGCGGATCCGGGAGAAGAAAGCGGGAAGCAGAGCCACCCCGGGAGCACAGCCCTCTGGGGACACCGAGTCGACACCTCCTGAGGCAGAGCCCAGGTGGGTGAGGAGCAGCTTTGAGGGCTAAGCAGGGTGTCCCAACCCACAGTGGCTTTGCAGGGGTCTTCCCACCCCTGTGGGGGCTCTGTGGGAGCACTGGCTGGCCCTGCTGCACGCAGAGGGCTTCTCCGCAGCAAAACTCAAGCGTGGTCCAAGCCACTCTGACATGAGCATTGGAGCATCCATGTCCCCAGGACGTGAAGGGTGGGTGATGTGACCCAGGTGGTGGCACAGCTTGCTCAGAGAAGAGTTTTGGGACAAGGGGAGGAGAGGGGTCTCCCCAACCCAGGGTGGGAACACAGCTCCTAAGCTCTGAGGTCAGCCCCGTCAGCAGTGGGACCCCCATCCTGGTGGATCTCACCCCCAAGCTGCACCTTCAGGACTGTCCCAGCACTGCATTCACCGCGGCCCGTGGCTGTTTTTTGGGGGGAGACCCTGACCCCTCTCCTTTCCTGGCAGTGAGAAGTCCCCCGCCTACCAGCGGTTCCACACCCTCGCCCAGGACCTCCCCCCGGGGCTCACGCTGCCCTACAAGTTCAAGGTGCTGGCGGAGATGTTCCGCAGCGTGGACACCATCGCCGGGATGCTCTTCAACCGTGCCGAGACCATCACCTTTGCCAAGGTCAAGCAGGGGGTGCAGGACATGATGCGCAAGTAAGTTGGTAGCAGCGGGCAGCCCAGTTTGGGGTCTCGGCTGAAGCTGTCGGGGACCAGTGCCTTGGTGTCAGCCCTCGGGGTTCCTGAGCTCTCTGGGTGCTATTGCAGGCAGTTTGAGGAGCGGCACATGGGGCAGATCAAGGCGGTGTACCCCAACTCATACAGGCTGCGCCAGGAGAAGAACATCCCCACCTTTGGCAACGGCATGAAGAAGTCAGACTATCAGCTCACGCTGGAGCCGGTGCTGGGGGAAGGTATGTATGGCTCGGGGCCGGGGGGGGAGGACAACCAAGAGCTGGGGCATGCTGGATCCTGGCTGGGATTCCTGAATCCCCACAGATGCCCTCAGCTCTGACAGATAATCATTCGACACGTTAAGGGCCTGAGCGTGGTGGAAGTGGAAAACACTTGTGGAACAAGCGGGAGGACGATAGGGCAGTGATTCTGGCAGCGGCTCAGCCCCACAGCAGGGTTCTGATCCTGTCCTTTACAAAACTCTGGAAGTTTGGGCCCGGTTGTAGCGTTGCTGAGCTTTGCTGAGGTGCTGTGGGTGACGCTTAGGTCTCTCTTGGCAGAGGAGAAGGTGGACGGCCGCCCGCACTTGTCGGCATCGCGCTTGCTGGAGCGCAGGAAGGAGTTCCACCGCAACCTGGTGAACATCGTCAAGCAGCACCACAAGGTGGGATGCTCTTGGCAGGCAGCTGTGGGTGGGGAAGATGGCAGCTGGGAAGCTCTCCTGGCTCTGAACTTCCTCCAAGCCAGCTGAGATGTGTTGCCAAACCATGCTGGGAGCGCAGGGCAATGGCTGGCTCCCCCATACCTGGCCTGCAGGTGCCGTGACACAACTCTCATCCCTCTCCAGGCATTCCTGGCAGCTCTCAAGCCTCCCATGGTGGTGCCAGAGGAGAAGCTGACCCGCTGGCATCCCCGCTTCAACGTGGACGAGGTGCCGGATATCAGCCCAGCGGAGCTGCCGCAGCCACCCCAGGAGGACAGGTTGACCACAGCTCAGGAGGTGTTGAACACAGCTCGGGGGATGTTGACCCCCAAGGTGAGTCAAGACCCCAGAATCTGTGACCCCAAACCCGGTGTCTCTCTGGGAAGCTGTTACTGGATAGGGGTTGGGAAGGATCATTCCAGAGCCACAGGACTTGAAGCACTGTAAGATGGAGACAGGTGGGAAGGGAAGCCTGGCTGTTCTTGCTGCAGGCTGTGGTGTAGGGTTGGCTTCAGGCTAGAGAATCCACCGGAGCAGACTTTGGGGCTGGAAGAGGAGATGAAGTGCTCCAAATTGTCCTCTGCAGGCAGGATGGGTAGGATATGCTGTGGGGGGGAGCGCAGGGTGGTAGCGGGGGCAGCAGAGGGAAAACTTCTTCCTCCAGCACAAGTGGCTCCCAGCTGTAACCCAACTCTCTCCTCCTCCTCCTTCTTCCACATGAGCAGATGGAAAAAGCTCTTGCCAACCTGGCCTTAAGAAACGCTGAAGCCGGTGCGGGGGAACTGGTGGTTTCCAAAGCACCGTCCCCTGCCAGCACCTCCGGTGCTCTGAAGGGGGTGTCCCAGGCGCTGCTCGAGAGGGTGAGTAATTTACTCCTGGCCGTTAATGCCGGTGCCGGGGGTGGGGGGGAACCTGCCGGTGTCTCACCCCATCTTCTCTGCTCCCCAAGATCCGGGCCAAGGAGGCGCAGAAGCTGCAGGCGCTGATGACGCGGGACCCGCGGCAGGAGGAGCGGCTGGCCATGCTGGCCCGGCTGCCGGCCATGGCCCGCATCCTGCGCAACGTCTTCGTGGCCGAGAAGAAGCAGGCACTGACCATGGAGGTGGCTTGTGCCCGCATGGCCGAGAGCTACAACACACAGATGTCTCCTGGTAGGAGAACTGGGAGGGGAGGGATGTTTTTGCTGGCTCCAGAGGGTCTTTGCAGGAGGGAAGGGGCTGATGAGCCGAGCTCTGACCAGTGGCTGCTGCTCCTTTTTGCAGGGGAGATGGAGAAACACTTACGCCTTTTCGCAGAGCTGCTGCCCGACTGGGTGGGGATCCACATCATCAGGACGGACACCTACATCAAACTGGACAAAGGGAAGGATCTCGGCCTTATCACTGAGAGGCTCACCAAGGCAGTGAAGGAGGCAGAAGTCCTCTAAGACAACCCCAAGAGTCAAGGTTTCCCCCATGCAATCTCCTTTAAATGTAGCAAATCCTGACTGTGCTCCGGGATCTGATGTGGGTTTATGGGAGGCTCATCCTCAGAGATGTCTGGGGAAGAGCAAAACACCTTAATATAACTAACTCCTCTGCCAGGGTCCCCAATCCTTAAGCTCAAGGCAGGCATCCCTCCATCCTGGGGAGACGATGCAAGTGGTGAGGAGCTGCTGCTAACCTCCTCTTGGCTTGCTGCCTTCTCCAGAAGGTTTGATGCATAAGGATTCTCCTGAAGGTTTGATAGAGGAGGCTTCTTCCATTAACTGGGCCCTGCTGGGGTGGAGGAAGGACTGGGCAGGGTGACAGGCAGGAAGGAGTGAGAGCAAAAGTCACAAATTGATGTTTTTGGAGTTCTGGGCCTTGTTCTGTTTTTAAGAGAGGGGAAAAAGCATCTCCAGCGCTCGCCTGGAAACAACTACAGGACTTGTCAAAACATATTTTGTATTAAATGTTTTAAATATAGCTGACTTGTGTTAACCCAGCGCTCTTCCTCCGTGAGCTGCCTGTCTGCGCTGTGTTAGCACCGGGGTTCTCCATGGCAATTGGCGCCGGCCGGCACACGCAGGGAAGGGCTGGATCGTCATCCAGCTCCTGGAGAAAGACTTACTGGAAAAAGTGAGCGTGGGTTTGCAGGGAACTGAATGCAGCTCTTGTAAATAGGGACTGCGGAGCAGCTCCCGTGGGGCCAGGAGCAGCCAGGGCTGAGGGTGGGTGCAGGGCAGGGGGCTTTTTACCCCCTTGACTCAAGTTTGGGAAGAGGGACAAAGAAGGTGCTGATGGTTGGGGAGGTGCTGGCCTGGCCCATCGTGGGTGCAAGGGAGATGGGATGGGAGCTGCCCCTGCCCAGCACCGCATCGGGCACACCTTGTTACCACATTCTGAGCCAAACTGCTGGTTTTAGCATGGGACACCGAGGACTTGCAGGGAACAGTGACTGTCCTTCATCCCTCTGGGTGTAGGCAGGCCCCCCTCTTCTTCCTCCAGGACCCTCTGCTTGCCATCTTGCAGGCCAGCTGGCCAGCGCTGCTGGCAGGAAGTAGCCCTGTTTTCCAGGGAGGAGGGTTTAAATCCAGACTGGAGGGGACTTAAATTTGGATTTAAATTGAAATTCAGGGCAGGGGTGCGAGGCTGGGCTGCTGGCCGTGCCGATCAGACCTCGCTGTAGCAGAGAGGAGCAGAGGTTTCAGCAGCCTGGCAGGCACACGGCTGCCCCAGGGGAGCTCACAGCGAGCTCCCGTTCTGCTGCTTGGGACAAAAAAACCTTCCCCCTGCCTGGAAGCCACCCCTGCACAGCCCTGTCTCTACAAGCAATGACATCAATGGTCGCTCACAGCCCGGCCAACGTGAAGGCATCATCCCCAGGTTCCCTGATGTCACCCCTTGGCCCCACATGCAGCCAGCTCTGGCACCGGCAGGGTTTGTGCTCACTTCCACAGCACACAGCTGCTTTCCACAGCTCTTTGGGGTGGAACTAATTTTTCCCTTCTCTACTTCACAGCAGGGACCCTCTCCTTGTGCCAAGTATGCGTGCAGGGTGCTGCCTCCCTTGGCTCTGCACGGGGGCTGGCTGTGAAAACAAGTGCCCTGGGGTAGGTTTCTCCCGGGGGAACTGTGTTTCTCAGCACAAACTGAGCAGCCACTGAAGTGGCTTTTCAGGAAACAGTGTTAAAAATAGCTGTAATAGCCTTTACAAATGTAAGGGTAGGGTGTGCGGTATCCCTGCGCGCCAGATGGGGAAGGTGATCTGAGCTGGGAGGGGGGGCTTTGTTCATGATCCCACCTGGCACTGGGCACTTGTAGTGCCACCCAGCAGGACCAGCCTGGGTAACCCCCCCTCCAGCCACAGGTGGGTGCCAGGCACAGGGAAAAGATACCTGAACTGCTCAGTCCTGGCAAACCTTCCTTCCATGCGTCTGGGGTGGCAAGGGGGAGCTCACGCCATGGCCCTGCTCTCCACTGACAGCCTGTTTCTGGAGGAAGACACTCACAAGGGTAATTAACAGCTTCAGCCACTGCAAGAACAGCTCTGAGACAGTTTAGAAAAAATAATTCAACATTTATTTTACCAGTGAGTTCAGCCCCTGCTGAGACAGGGACACAGTCCCTTATGTTTTCAGGCATGTGGCAGTTTTGGCACACTGGGCCTTAGCTGCTCCTGCGACCAAAGTGAACCACGCTACAGTGAGTATCTCCAAACCCTGCTTCATCCATCACACAACCCCACCAAGACTGCTGGAGCTCAGCTGCAAGTGTTAACACCTTTTCTTTCTTTCCTGTGACCTTATCTGACACCAAACATACCAACAAGTACAGCCTCCAAACCTTTCAATGCCCTAATGCCCCAAGAATACAGCAAAGGGAGTCAGGTGGGGAAATTGAGCCACATAAAAGGTCCCAGCCCTGGCTGGAGCTGTGGGCTTTGGTAGGTGCCAGCACTGCTGGGCAGAAGCAAGCAAAGAGCCCTGAGCATTAGCATGGCCCTCTTCCTCTCTACCTGTCACCCATGTGCTGTTTCTCATGATGTAGATTGCTCCTAGTTTTGTAAAATCCACTGCTAAGAACTACCCGGGACCAAGGGAAGGCAGATGGCTTTCAACAGCAGAGACTTTCAACTTCTTGCCTTCTCAAAGGAAGGAGAGCACAAGCCAAGCTGCAAGCTAACGTGGTGTTTGAGCTCATCTACACCAGCAACCTCCATTGCATTGGCAGTGGCTGCCTCTAGATTTCAGGACGCAGGGCTGGGCAGACACTTCAATTCTCCTCAGCAAGCACTACCTTAATGTAAGAGCAGCTTATTCCAGCGTGAGCAACATCAGAGAACAATCAGACCATCCACTGTGGTCAAATACACAGGAGTTTATCCCTTAGAGAAATAACCACGTTGTGTCCACCATCTGTGTTTCTTTGGCAAACTTTTAACAGGTTCCTAGGAGTCTGAGCAGGCATGGCTCAACTGAAGGGGAATGCTGGGCCCCCAAAGCTATCAAACATCTCCTGCCTCAGCAGGAGTATTTTCACTTTGGTCTTCTAAAAACAAATATATATATAATTCACTGAAGATGCACTTTGGTCTCCCTCCCCAAAACCAATCAGGCTGTGCCTTCTTCCCGAAAGGATGAATTCCAAAAAAGGATCCTTACACACAACTCAGCTAAATCTGTGAAAATAAATAGGACCTATGACTGTATAGCATTTGGCCAGATTCAAAATTGTAGGTTCACCCCCTGCTCACCCCCTCATGACATCAAGAGTCACTGAATAAAGCTCAAACTCATGCACAGCTCGTGGTCTGCATTCCCTTCTCCCAGCTCCTCCTCAGTCATACTGCAGCAGAGAGTAGAAAGGGATGGAATTGAGCTTTTCCGACCCTTTCAGGAGTTTTAACTCTATGATCACCAGGCACTCCAGGACTTCAGCCTTCAGCCTCTTTATCAGCTCACAGGCAGCACACATGGTACCTGCAGGACAGAGAAACATCGTCACTCGAGGAGTGGTCACCAACATATGCAGACATGGGTCACACCGTCTGCTTCTCTCACCTCCAGTTGCAAGCAAGTCATCTACAATAACTACTTTTTGTCCTGGTTCCACGGCATCCCTCTGGATTTCAAGTTCAGCCTGCAGGGTGGAAAGAGTAGCCTCATTTAGTCTTGCCTTATAGAGAAAAGCTTCACAAACTGCTAACACATGGTGGAATGCAGACAAGTCTTCAGCGAGATCGACCTTAACGCTCAGCACCTAAAACCCCCCAAAACACATATTCCAGCTCCAGGGGAGTGTCATGAAAATATATAGCAGGTTAGGTGACTGCTGGGCCAATCCTCTGGCACATCAAGTTCCTGAACATTCATCAAGTGAGTTATGGTCCCATCGTGAAACCTTATCCTGAAGCAGCTCTCCAGTAGGGAAAATCTCCTGTAATGCACTGGGCTGGAGCACTCTGCTTTGACAACACCACCAAGAGAGATCCAAACCGCCACAGGCACGTCAGATGAACTTGTCCCATGCAGGGGTTGGCCCAAACAATCCTCAGATATAATTCTTAGGTTTGGTGTTTCTGCTGCTGCTCCCTGGGTGCCATTAGTTACCAGCGGTAGCGTGTTATTAGCCTTACACCTCTGCTCTTTAATCAGAGAGGCCGGGGCGTTACGAGGCGAGCACTCTGTTTTTGAAGCCATGCAATGAAGGCATTTACTTATAGCACTTACTGAAAGAGTGGGAAACACACTCCGTGTTCATGTCCCTGAATTCAAGCCAAAGAAAGCAATTTAGCATCAAGTTGTTATCACACACACCCCCCCCCCCAAAATAAAATAAAAAAATAAAATCACAGCGCAGATCACCGACACAAACCCCGTGTATCACCCCAGGCATGGGGAAGCTCAGCATCTCTCCTGAAAGCTTGTGCTGCCCATGGCATCAGCGCTGGCTGCAAAACCCAGCTTGGGGACCACCTTGCTGGTTTTATCACCCCATCCCCTCACTCACACCCCCCAGCCCTCCATCAAGCACAGCCTGGAAACCCTCTTCTCCCCAGACATCACCTTGCCATACTCAAGGGCGTAGGAGACCGACTCGGTTGGACCAGGAAGCTTCCCCTTTTTCCGAATCAGCACGAAACCGACCCCCAGTCTCTGAGCCAAGGGGGGGCCTATGAGGAAGCCACGGGAGTCCAGGCCTGGAGGGGGGGAGCAGAGCATCACAGAAATGAGTCATTTAACCGGGGGTGGTTTTGCACAGTACTCCTGGTTTATCCTCCCATATTCAGGGGCGAGTCTCTAGAAGCAATTTGCTTTTAGGGTCACTTCTATGGGTTGAAAACACCCTACAAACATGGCCTCCCACATGGCCTCTGTTTGCCAAGATGTGCTGCTGACGTGCTCCACATCAGCCCATTTTCCTCTCCTCTAGCTGTTCTTCTCAGAGATAAGCCCAGCCAAGCTCCAGTATCAGTTCAGCCACACAGCCAGGGACTTTGCACCCCCGGAGGACAGACCTCAGTTATCATGAGGCACTTGGACCAGGTTTGGTCTAGACTCCTTGAACTTTGGGCTATCACCCAGCCCAAGCACTGCTTTTCTAAGCACTTCCATTCTCAGCCCCTTTCATAGGTGTGTGTTGCAACGTGTTATCACCACAAAGAACTATTTCTGTTGGCTTGAAAAGGCCCCCTGAGAAGGAAAACGTGCTGGAACAGGGGACTGTGTGAGGCCTTAGAGGCATGCCTGCAAGGCTTTACATCAGACTTTCAGTCTGACTGTTTTTCAGTACTTTTCAGCACTTCCTGCCTTTTATGCGACGAAAGTAACCAATTATGAAATTGGTACTGAGGTATCAGATGGAGCCTGCCACATCCAAACCCCAATATTTCAGGAAACTGCAGGAGTAAGTTAAGGGTATATCCTGCCCCAGTCTTCCCATACATTCACCACATTCGGGTGATTACAACGTCCAAGGGCCACAGTCCTTCCTGCCTCATTACCAGAGGAGCCTTCCCACGCCTCCCACCCCGGGGAAGCCTGGGGACAGAGAGCTCTGTGGTGGCCTCAGAGATGTTCCACCCAACACTCACAGAGTATCACAGAATATTCATGCTTGGAAGGTCCCTTTGAGACCATCGAGTCCAACCACAACCACTCACCTGCAATAAAGTCGATTTGGGGGAAAGAGGCCCTCAGATGATCTTCCAGAAGATCAATCAAAGTCCTGAAAGCTGCAGGATCCTTCAGCAAGGGGCTGATATCGCTGCAAAGAGAGGGGGAGAGGTTAGTTCCCCCTCCGGGGGGCCGGCCTGCCTCCCGACCGAGCCCCTAAACCCAGGGGGAGCGGGTCCTGCCAGGAGGAGGCAAGGGGAATAATGGATGGGCAGCGAGCCCCCACCCCCGCTCGAGTACCGGTACCCGTCCCCGTCCCCGTTCCCATCCCCATCTCCCGCCCGCACCGGAAAAGCACGCCGGGCACCGGGAAGTCGGGGAAGGGCCGCACCCGGTCCCGCACTCGCCGCAGCCGTTCCTCGCTCATGGCGGCCCCGCTCTGCGCAGCCGCCGGACGGACGGACGGACGGGCGGGCGGAGCGCTCCGCCGGGAACTGCTCTGCGCCGCCTCCCGGGGCACCGGGATCGGCAGCCCGTCGTAGAGTGCAATGAGACCCTAAAGCGTGGGGCTCCGGTACCCCCGGGGCACAGGGCTCTGGAGCCCCGGAGCATCGGCCCGCCGGTGTGTGGAGGTCTCGTACCCCGGGATGCCGGTCCCTCGGTGAATGGGGCTCTGGAACCCCAGAACTCTCACCTCCCGGTGCATGGAGCTCTGGAACACCGGAGATGCGGGCCCCCCCCCGCTACTGCAGGGAGGTCTGGTACCCCAGGGAGGTCTGGTACCCCAGGGCACATAGCATCAGGTCCCCCCACTGCATGGAGCCCTGACTCCCCGGTGAATGGAGCTCAAGCCCCCCCAATGCACAGAGCACCACCCCCCTAGTGCATGGAACCCCAATATCCCCATGCGTGGAGCTCTGGTATCCCAAGGCACAGAGACCCAATCCCTTCAGTGCAAGGAGCTCTGATACCCCGGTGAACAGAGACCCAGCCCCCAGGTTCACAGAGCTCTGGCACCTTGGGACACGGAACCCCAGCACTCCCCACTGGTGCATGGAGCTCTGGTACCCCAACCCACAGAACCCCAATCTCCTTGACATGCTACCCTGGAGCATGGAGCTCTGATCTCCCCCGTGCATGGAGCCCCAGTCCCCCCTCTGAAGAGTGCTCTGGTACCTGCAGCACATGGAGCCGTATCTCATCAGTGCATGGAGCCCCGAGACCCTGTCTTGCCCCAGGCCAGCTTCAGAAAGGGGTCCCGTGCCCAGAAGCTACACTTCTAGCCCCCTTCACCCCCGCCCTGCCCCTAACAAGCAAGCTTGATAGGACTAAACAGTTTCCTGCTGTTCTGTCCCCCGTCACCCCCTGTGAGCCCCTGGAATCGCATTCTGTGTTTGTAAAAACGCTTGGTTTTGGATTACGCTCCTGGGGGATGATAAACACAACCCCTCCGAGCGCCGTCGCCCCTGGGGCTAACAGCCCCTGGTGTCACACGTTCATCCGGCAGGTCAGGGCACCCTCACACAGCCCTTATCTCCTGTCACCTGATGGGCAAATAGCCGTTTGCCCCGTGGCAAAACCCTCTGCAGGCAGGAGAGGTGGCTGAATGAGGGCAGATCTCCTCTTGCATTAGCAAACACAGCTTGGACCCCGGCCAAGTGCATCTGGGCACAACCTGCTGTGGAAAGCAAAGGCAGTTCCAGCGTGGAACACCCCTGGCCCCAACGGCCACCCAGGTGTTTTGCAGTGATTTGATTGTGGACCCCAAGGGATGGGTGCTCAAGGCGGCAGAAGCCTGGCTTTCTCCTACTCCTGCTGGACCAGTCGCTCCCAACAGCCCCAGGGGGTCCTTCCAGCTACAAGAAGCATCTCTCCCACCTCTCCAACAGGAGAGGAGGTTGCTCTCCTCTCCAACTTAGCTGTGACAGGCTCTTCTACACATCATGTCTCCTGAGACACCTCGTTCTGCCCGCATCCCAGCGTCCGACACGTCCTGTGTCGTTGCACAGTTGCTTGATGCAAACCCTGAGGAATTATTTGCCACACACTGAACCCTCCACTGCTCTGTTTTCTTCCTAATTCGTCTGCAGACAGCAAAAGACACCCGATTAATGGACGTCTGCCTGAGGTGCAAACGGAGAGACGCTGGAGGCCAGTGCAAAGGTTGCTCCCTTTCTTGTTAAGCTCTCTATTGGCAGAGACAGCCCACACAGGAGGTCACTGTGTCTCCTTTCACAACCATTCCCTTAAAGACTAAGATTTTCCCTGAAGTCAGATTATCTCTTTGGCACCAGAAAAATCCTCTCTAGCAGCTGTTCCAGTGAAGCAAACACAGAGGAAGCACGTACTCTTCCACTGGAACAGGGGCTTCGCAACACCCTCACTCCCTCGGATAAGCTGGAAGGGTTTATCCTGTAACCTTACCAACCACGATAGTGGACAATGAGCCATTCCAGCAACTCCTCTTCTTCCTGGCGGATGGAAGTAAGGGAATTTATCTGCCTACCCATGGAAATAGGCAGGAGCTAACACCAGGCACCCCTGCTTTTCTGCCTCTCACCAGTGGAGAATCCATGAGCTGGGGTCTTCATCGCATTTTCTTGTTTGTAACCCTCCTACACAATCACCACCGTTGTAGTGGTGATTGTGTAGGAGACACAGAAGACACTACCACATATTTCTTGAGGCTCAGAGAGGTTCCCAGGCTCCTCGTGCCAACTCACCCCTGGCAAACCAGCAGCTCTCACCAGGACGAGGTGCCAAGGGCTCCCACTGGCCCCTTTGCATCCAGCAGCTGGGTGAAGAAGCAGCTGCGGGGGGAAATCTCTCCTCCTCTGATGCGGGATCAGGCCTCTCAGACACCATCAGTTCTGCCAGGAAGAGCACAAATGTTACACCAAATCAGACTTCCAATGATTCAGCTGCCAGAAATGATGCCACATGCCAGCTCAGGTTTAAAAAAACATTTCTCACATCTCTGTCAGAACTTCACCTCGTTAATCCTCTGTTTCAAAGGATATGAATTACACCTACCAGTACAGACTGGTTTTTAGCAACCAAAGTAAATGACTTTCCCTGTAATTGTTCAACCTTTCAAACAGCAGTAGTGACTCCTACTACAATTTCCATCTGAAAAGAACTTTCCTAGAACCAATTTCCAAATGTGATGTCAAAGGACTCTGGAATATCATCAGGGAGGTGTCTTAACATCCGTTTGTGGCTTCCAGAGGTTTAGGGCTCTTCTGTGCCTCAGAGATGGACCCCCCAGAGGGTACCATAGCAGGGGGACACTGGCTTTGCTTCTCTTGGACACACAGCTAATGAGTGATTTAAAAGTGCTTTGAGATCCTGATTTGAGAGATGTTATTAACCTGTGAACATAAAAACTGGGGGTATAAAAGCTTGTGAGCTAACTCTAATCAGCTTAACCAGGCAATTAGAAGAGCTCTGCTGAGTATGGAAGTTTCTGTTCCGTTAAGGATTTTAAAACTTTGGTGTGAAGTGGAACAAAATGCTCAAAATTTCAACATACCCCACAAGGGGAAATGGGAACTAAAATTTCCTTTCAAATCCGCTGGAACGTTTCATTTCAATTTCAGCTTTAGAAACGCATGCACTTTAAACCCTTTTTTTTTTTTTTTTAAAATATCTTATTTCAACAGCAGAAAAATGCAGTTTCCCAGCCAGCTCCCTGGGCTTGGGACCGAAGCATCTGCACTGAATAACAAGCTAGCTTTGCCCCCCCCTACCCCCAAAAAAAAGAAAAAAAAGAGGAGAAGGCATAGAAGGCATCATGAACCAGCTCTGCCCTTCCACAGCATCCCTGTTTGCACGGAGCTGAACCCAGCACCTCCTGCCCCTTCCAGCAGGTTGGATCAGGCCCTTGGAGAAGACACCAAACTCCTCTCTCTCCTCTAGCCAGCCTGGCTGAGCCAGGAGGGGATTTTGAGTCTGATCCAGAACTAATGGATTTGGCACACATTCCTCGCTGCTGGCGAAGGGGCTGACGGGCTTTTCAGCCCCTATCCCTTTCAGAAGGGAATTGTGCTACCAACCTACATATCGCCCAGAAGGGTATTAAGTGACTCCAGGAGGGACAAAGGCATAGAGAGCTGCCAGACTGGCTCTCTCGAGAAGTTAGATGGCAGAAGGTGGGGTTTTTTTCACTCTTAAGAGGCCGTGGGCTTTTGGCCGAGGATCCACCTTTATTTAGGATTTATATAATCCGAACTAGACTTCGAGCAACAACAAAACTATAAACGGTGGAAAGGGATATAAAGAAAACAGGCAAAAGGAATCTTTTCCCGGTGTTTAAAATAGCCAGTTTCCAAAAGGAAAAAAAAAAAAAAAGAAAAAAATGGGACTTAGTTCTTCCCTTACTACCGTTCTCAAGAGTTAACAGTTTAATTCAAGAGGCCCTGCCGTGTCACTTTCTGATAACATATGAAAAACTCACATCAAATACTATCAGAAAACAAAAGCAAAAGCCTTTTCCAAGTATTATAACTGTTAACAGAAATGGAAAACAAGCTGCTCTATCTGCAAAGCAGTTAATTGGATACTGAACAAGCCCTCAATAATAACTCTTGGAGAGTTAAAGTGCATGTAGTTTATAAAGTTTCCCAGTGCTGAGGACAACAGCAAGATCCCTGGGGAGAGATTTTTCATCTCGCTGTGCTAAGAGGCTACTGGTAACTCTGCAGACAATAAACTGCCTCCCAGCACCACCTTCCCCTCCCAAGCCCCCGTTCAAACCATTCTCACCTTCAAAAGGTCTTTCTTCAGCTGCTGATATTATTTCACATGGTGACCGCAACGGTGTTCTCACTGAAAAAAAAAAACCCAGTGTTTCTCCAGTCTTTGGGAGATTCTCCTCTTGTCTGCTCTACTCTGTTTTTCCAAAAACCAGGAGGCTTTTGGAAGCTGTCCATCACATTTGGGAAAGGCTGGATTCGGCAGGTACTGAGGACTACCAGCTTCCACACAGCAGTGACTGTCCCAGGTGCAACAGCCGCCTTCTCGGTGATATTAGTTCCTGTTCTTTTAGTAAAAGCCCACTGTCATCCTCAGCACTTGCCTGAAAACTCAGTCCCCAGACGCCGTGTACCATTTTATTAGCAAATACGTGGGTGTCACTTCCTCTGAACTTGCCCATTTTACTTTTAATACTGTCTTTCTCTGCTTCCCATTTAAAACGCAGAGGCATGTTATCTTTCATCACTGCACTCAATACAGTTTGCAGGGCATTAACCTTGGCTCTAAGTGTTTGGAATTGATCTTCTGCTTTCCAATTCCAGCGTTCAGATCCCCAAATTGTTGGTCCACAGAGACTAATTTGCCACCGAAATAATCCATTTGTCGCTGCAGGATTTTAAATCAAGACTCCATTTTTGCAGCCATAGACTGTAAATGCAGTAGGACTTTTCCACGATTATTAGTTACATCAATTTCAGAAGCTTCTCTGCATGGAGGGCTGGATGATAACACAGCCTCAGGGGCAGAGCAGGGAGACTTGAGAGGCTCAGCTAATTGGAAATTAAAGGCAAGAAAGAAACTCCTTAGACTCTTAGCCCAAGCAGACATTAAGCTTTTAGCATTTAGCAGTCGTATTTAAGTATAAAGGCAGGAACATCACATAGAAGCAGTTTTAGACAGATACCGTCTTTCCTTCAGCACTTTGTCTTCCAGCTTGAGAATGGAAACCATCAAGAAACCAGCTTCACTGCTGTTGGTCACCAACTGGCCAGTAAACCCCACCAGACCCTCTCCTCCATCAACTGCCATCGCACACGTCATTGCAGGCAGCTCCTGCAAAACCCCAGTACGAGCAGTTTGTGAAACTGGGCAACCATCACATGGACCAGCTTCAGATCGGAGGCTTAGGATAATTATTAAGGACAGATGTGGTGATACATGCTGGCTGCTTTGTGATCTGAGGCGTGTGTCGGTGTTTTGGAGCTGCCCCCCACTAACACTGCAGCCCGGCAGAGCCTGTCCCTATGGCTGTGCTGGTGGCCACAGGCCACGTGTGCCCCTGGTCCCCACACCAGCCTCTGAATTGTTCCTCGGCAGCTGCGTGGGCTGGGAAATTGATCCAGCTTAAAAATAATACAGGGTAAACATAACAAGCTATTTTTAACCCAAGTCAGTCCCATGATCTGGAAGGCATATCTGTGAGACTGTCCCAAAGCAAGGTGTTACTCAATTGTTTTACAGGTGAGCACAGACAAGTCATATAATGCATTTCTGATAAATTAGTTTATTTTTCTTCATTAGTTTTTCATCTTACAACTTTAAAATCTGTACATCTTTGGGAAAGGCATTGCTTTAAAATTCTTCCTAGCCAGCCAGCTGTAAAATAACTATTCTTATTTAAATTTCAAGCAGTAGCTTCTTCACATTAAGCTCTGATCTTTTATAATAAATGAAGTAGATAATAGACATCAATTCAATTCACTTACAGCAGCCAGCTTTCTAGTGCAAAGTTTACATCCAGCACCTATGCATTGATAGATTATTTCAATGAGGAAGGAGGACTTTGTGTGCTGGGTAACCAGACAAACCCCGTGTGTGCTCGAGAACAGGATGGCTTGTCCGAGCAAGTCACACAGACAGGGGAAAATCAGTGTCTTCAACACAGCAAGCTGTGAAAAAGAGTAAAGAACGAAGTGGCAGCCAGGCTGGTAGGGGAAACAACCAGCACACTCACAACATGCATACTGCAAACACTAAAACCTGAGAAACACGTCTGGGCTAGTGCTCAGACGATGAGCTGTGATGCTGCGATGCCATCTCTCAATAAGCAAGATGCAGAAAGACCAAGTGCTGTCACCGTTCGCAGCAGACACGTTCGTAACTGTTTGAGGGCTGACAGCGATTTTCAGGGAGTTGCAGTGACAGACTCCCTCCTCTGGTGGTATCTTTTATCTGCTGATAATTGTGGACTGCAGGGCTCTGAACAATTCTGAGCGACAGAAGCACTAAAGCAGAGGTGGGCCAGACCCAGAAAATGGGAAGTTACCAGTTTTGTAACTGGCTGGCAGACACATATGACTGCTGCCAGTCCTCCTACCAGTCCTTCTCATCTAGCATCACTGAAGAGCGGGCTGATCAGAAGCTCTCAAGAGTTGAGCTATCCTCCCCGCTTGTCAAAACAAAGAGAAATGTTATGGACAAACTGGAAATGCCTTTATATACTGGAAGGACAATTAGGAACATCAAAAGGCATCTAAGACATTTGGACTATAAACAAACGCCATTTACAGATGCACAGAGTCTCAGAGGCTCTGCCAGCCGATGAAATAAATGTTGGCTGTGATTTCTGATAGGTGGAAGAGTAAGAGCCGATGACTCAAGTGCTGTTCTTATTACAATCTTATAGGATTATCCAGCTTCATGAGATATTCAGTAGGAATTACTGTGGAGGGGATTACAGGTAGCATAAACCATGGGAAATGGAGAGATGAGAGCGTTTGGGATTACAGGGAGGGAATGTGCAGTTGAGATGCCCATGTCAGGCAGTAGCACGGTAGTTACAACACAAGGAGAGCTCTTGACCCATCTCAATCCAGCCCCAAACTTTCCTTGGGAAGGGAGCAGGGCTGTTTACAGGTACAGAGCACCTCCATTTTTGCCAAGTCAGCACAACACCATGCAGAGAAGGCATGTGTACTGTATAAAACACTGCAGGGGTGGAAGTGGAGCCGTGAGTGGTGCCAATAGCATGCTTGGGGTTGCTTCTCCTGATGCCCCAAGAGTAACCTTGCCTGGTTTCGTTCGAGACACATTTATTAGCAATAGCGAAGGGCGTGAAACAAGCTCAAAAGCAGAGGAGAAATTGGCAACGTGAAATTGTGTGAAGGATCAGCATTTACCATGAACTTTGTTTAGAGAAGTGCTACACCCAGGCCGCGGAAAGTTTGCACAAGGAGAATTCCTCAGAGAGCACACGCTGGAAACAGGGTCAAGAGTTAACATCTGATGTAAACGGGCACTTCTGAGCCTGCAGTTGGCTGGGCCCAGATCATGAGACTAAACACAAAACTTAAACCATATTTGGACCCAGATTTTTCGAAATTAAGAAAACCCCTTAAACGAACAACTGACTCCCAGTGCCCTAAGAATAGCTTGCACACTGTCAATAAGGAAATACTTACACAAACACGATCCTCAAATTTCTTTATACCATTACTTAGGGAATGTTTGCAGCTACAGATGGAAGGAAGACAAGGGTGTTCTCCTCCCTGGAGCCAGACCCTTAGTTGGGAACAGGAGGGAGCACTTGTTTGCACCCAGTGATGCCCAGCAGAGGTCTGAGCTGTGCAGCTGCCCCCAGTACTCGCAGGTTCAGGAAGAAAGGAAAAACAAGTTGATGTCCACAGAGTTCATAATGGAAAGCAAATGTTAAAACAACAAGTTATAGGCAAACAAACCAAGAGCAGTTTGGGCAGGGTTTTCTGGCGGCTGTAAGTTTCCTGAATTTCCTCATGGCTGCTGTTGGGGCATCGGAACGAGCAACAATTTGGGAGAGCAGGTTGGGTAGAAGGAGGGAGAGGAATGGCACATCCTTGGCATTTCTGAGGTGATGGCAGAGTTGTGGCTGTCCAGAGGGCTTTTACAGTTGAAACTGAAAAGTTACCATTTACGGAAACAACTTAAAAAAACCAGAAGAGTACAGGCTAAACCCTGAGCACTAGCAATATAAACACTGGCCCTTTTGGAAGAGCAAATGATGACATCATACGTACATCACACCCTTCCTGTGTAAACAGGAGTGCCAACATGAGGAGACATGCACTGTAAACCGTATGTCCAGCTGGTTACAGCTTTTCTGTGGAGTTCTCGAGGGCTGCAGAGAAGATCAATGAGGCCAAAAGCACTTCTTAGGATCAGACTCGGGCTGTTTCAGGCACTTCCCTAGCTTCTCACAGCCTGGAGGAGACCAATTCTGTTAAAAACAAACAAAAAATGTACAGAAAGATGATTCGTCCCAAGTATCTGCTAAGCATGAGCCCTAACCAACCCCTTTTGATCCTCACGAAGACCCTCTTACGTCCTGCTTGAAAAATGAAACTCCTCTTGCAGCTGATGCTCCTGGGCTCATCTACTTCCCAACTCCAAACACCGTTCAAAAAAAGCTTTAGGAAAGACTACAAATCCTTCTGCAGCAGATGATTCCCTCTTCTGGAATACAGTGGTCTGCTGGGGCTCAGGTGACCCTCATTTCTTCCCCATAGAAGCATGGAGCAATCAGACCATGAAGTTTTGGTGAAACCTCCAATTTTTCTTAGCACTAAGATATCCAGGCACTTCTTGAGGAAACAAGCAAAAAAGCAACAGAAGGCCAAGGCTATGAGAGAGATAAGAATGTTGGTATTTTAATGAGCATTTTGATGGATGAATTCATGAACAGATGGAGTAGGAGGCATTTATGAGACAACTGCTCCAGTGCATACAGACCAAAATTATTTCCCTCGTTTTCATGTTTCTTGAACTACCTTTCTCTAGCATGTGTACAACAGAGAAATGACATCAGCAAGGAGACCCACTGCAAACCTCAGCTTCCAGAGGGATTAATGGAGGAAGGAATTTGGACGAAAACTTTTTCAATTTCATGGGGTTTTGTGATTTAAAATTTCAGACTGCGGTAATGTCTGCGGCAGGCTACAATTCTCCTTCTGCCTTCAGAAGTCTTTTTGCATTCATTTTCTATCCCTCTCTCTCTCAAGGTCTTTCAGTCCACGGAAGATTCCTGCTGTCGCCTATTAAAGGCCAGTTCAGCTCTGACCTATTGCCTTTCATTTTACTTATTTTTATCCTTCAGGTCATCTATGTTTTCTTAGAATTAAATTCCTATATAGCAAAAGAAAAGCTTAACCAGAGCAGAAAAACTACCAGAGCAGGTTTCTATTCCACACAGCTGACAACAGATGGCAGTGAGACACCAGCTATCTCTGCAGAAGGAGCAGACCACAGAGGGGAGCTTTGGCTGAAGGCACCTCACCGCACGAAAGGCTCCAGACGGTTTAAGAACTATTAATGCTGTTTTCTAAATCGATTTCTCAATTTGAAAATGCACAACCACTGCTGGAAATTTCAGAGGCTTGACCTCTCTGTAGAGGTAACAGAGATCCAAAGAAACAAATGAAATGGTTTTTTTTTTTGATTTTGAAAAAACCAAATTGTATCTGCTTCAGCCTCGCAGTCCAAGTTGGCTTTCCTGGAGCTGTGCTGTAGGTGGTGAGAGCCCCGAGGACACTATGTGTGCTGCAAGTCAAACATGTAGTCAAACCAGCAGAGCTCCACTGCATGGAGCAACCTCTCCTGTACTTCCAGAGGAGGAAAATATAGCAGAACTGGCTCCAGAGGAGCTTCGTCTACACAGCTGGTGGGATACACCGCAGATGGGCCGGCAAACACCCTGCTCAGGAGGGCTGATGCTGCTGTGCTTACATCATAGAACAGTTTAGGTTGGAAAAAAATCAAGATCACCCAGTTCAACATCAATCCCAAAACTGCAGTAGCTACAAAACTATCCATCTGCTTTGCTCATGGATAAGTAAAGACAATTCTTCTCCTCTGTCCCAAAAAGGTTATTATATGCCCATATCAAATGAACGGGTGACAGAATTTAGAAGACAGCATTGGGCATAGTATTAGTAGGTGATATTTATCTTCAAGTATCCCCCCCCAGATTTTGGCCCTTGTCAATACCAGCAATACTATCACTACAGAAAGATTTGGTTACCTTCACCTCACCTATTTATTTCAGTTTTGTGACCATATAACTAGCCTGTTAGAAGTTTACATTGACTAGAAAACTCATAACGTAAAAAAGTTTCCTGCTGGGATTTGAATATTTCTCCCAGAATTAGAATACCACTCAGCCCACCAAGGAGGACTTTCTGCCTCAGGTGGCCTGAATGATCAGGTTTGAGCTTGGCCAAGTCATTGGCTGCCTCTATTTATAGACTAGGGAGGAGTAACTGGACTTGGCCAAGCCCTGGCCATTGCCACAGCCTAAGCAGAAGCAGCAGTCCATGGTCTGCAAAGCTTCTACCCAGCTGAGCTAGGACAAGGCATGCTCAGGAAGAAGACTGGCTCTCAGTAGCCCCAAGGAGAGAGCTGGGGTACGGGATGAAGTACAGGACATCCAGCCCAGCACTTTTTCCATTATGCAACACAAAGACACCACATGTTGACAAACAAGGCTACCAAATGTTTTCACAGCACCTAAACACACTGCAGCAGGGTAGCTGCAGAACAACGGAGTATGCCTACTCCTTATGAACCAGTTTTGGAGTTGGAATTAGCACAGAAGAAATGCCTTTCCAGTGAAGGTCTCTGGCAGCAGCCAGGCACTGGGGAGAATGCCTGAACCCAAAAGGTCCCAGAGGAGCACAGAACAGTGTTTATTAAGGGAAAAGTTGAATAACAAAAGAAAACAACACAGAAACAATGGTCCTTCAAATCTTTTTCCTACTTAACATCCAAAAATAAAAAGATGTGACAAAGCTAAAGATCTTTGCCTTCTTACTAAGGAGACACAGCTCCACATTTTGTACTTTTCTGTTTGGCTGGAGATAGACCCTAAGCAGCAGGTACTGACTGTTTCAGAATCACAGAATGGTTTATGTTAGAAGGGACCTTAAAGATCATCTTGTTCCAACCCCCTCCTGCCACGGACAGGGACACCTCCCATTAGACCAATTAGAAGATTATTTCATCATCAGAAAGATTTTGCCTGTTACTATTTTGTGTCAGTCTACAGGCACATGCCCTTAGACTACACAAACTCTTGGCATCTGACAACTTCACCTCCTACAAACTATCCAGTTTCTTTCCCAGGTTCTCAACAAACCAAGCAGCATTTGACAGGAAAGCCAAACTTTAACTTTCTAGTATGCAGTTTGAAACAGTAAACAGAATTGAAAATGCTTGTCATGTTTCAATCCATAAAGACTTTGGAAAAGGCAGGCATGTGTGGAATTAGATGAGACCAAGCAAGATCAAAGATCACTGAAAAAGAGCCAGTGTTCCAGTCCCACCACTCAAAACACATTAGAAAGGAGAAGAAGGATGGACAGCTGTAGATACCACTGTATCTCCAAGGAAGGAAGCCACAGTTTATCACAGCACGTTGGCAGACCTAACCTCACTCACTTTGTACAAGCCTTCCTATGCCGCTGTGTTCCACAGGTAACAAACAGCCCTCTCCTCCATGAAAACCAGACAGCCCTTCGAATGGATGAGCGTGGATCTCTTCCCAGCTTTAAGTGACATTTTTAAGCCTTTGCAAAATACATTTTAAGTTAAGAATTCTCAAACATATTTATGCTTTAACCACTCACCATGACGGCCTTGTCGCACACGTTAAGCTGTGGCTCCCCTGGCACCATAGTTGTTTTGTGCTGCTGGACAATGGCAGATATTTGCTCCATAGCCCTTTGGTATTCATCACTGACAAAACTGGAAGATGAAAAAAAACCCACAAACATTACTAATAGAGCTTCATACACAGCATCATTGCAGTGTCCACATCGCCAAGCTAGGTCAGAAGACTTTTGCTGGGCTATAGCAAAGGAGAAGAATACGTAAACATGCAGTTGACACTAATTGCTCACAGGTCCCTAGGGGAATGAAACATCTGGGTTGACAGAGTCCAGCCTGGCTGGGCCTGGAGGCTGTGGGTCTGAGATGCTCTGCTTAGGGCAGCAAGGACAGCAGATGGCCTGCCCTCTCCAGCAAAACACATGGCTCCTGGCAGATCATCTCTCAGCATGGGGCTTCTGCTTTGAAAATGACTAGTCCCAGTGGCTCCCGATGTGTCACTTTGAAGCCAGGCAGATACACTGCAAGATTGTGTTGATTCCCAAGGTGGATCTTGTTGGCAAAGGTGGCACATATAAAAATGGGTGCTTTTGGGGTTGTCCTCAAGCTGCGCCTTAAACTAATAGCAAGGGAGATTTCGTAGACAGAGGACAAACACCTTGCCAAACACATTAGTACATAAGTGAGTCTGTTGAGGTGATCCTTCCCATGAGTCACTCAAGAGGTCACCAGCTCTCTTCATGCTCATCGTCCACTCTTTCAAGTATTTTTCTGTAATACATGCATCATGCAGAGGTGTTTATTGTAAGGACACAAAGAATAATGTCAATACTTTGTTTTTCAAGAGT
This sequence comes from Scolopax mira, assembly GCA_004320125.1. Classification (NCBI taxonomy): domain Eukaryota; kingdom Metazoa; phylum Chordata; class Aves; order Charadriiformes; family Scolopacidae; genus Scolopax; species Scolopax mira. Next base: position 171,411 of record BJBW01000234.1, read on the forward strand.
GTTCTTAAGCTAAGGGTTTCAAACACAACCATTGGCTAATAAAACCTCACAATCACTGAGTAAGATGAACCAATATTATGCAAACAGGAAAATGGAGAAGAAGAATAGAAGTGACTTGTCCAAGACAAGAATACCTCCTCCGTTTCGCAACATCCACCCCGGGGTTCTGCCCCATCTCCATTCTTCCATTACAACTTTATTATTCCAAGCTGGGACCCATCTGTCATGCTCCAAGCCCTCATACAGGGTTATAAATTGCCAGATTTTACTCCAGTAGGTACTTGTTTAAGTGGTTCAGGGTGTACTTCACTGATACTTCGAGTATTTCTAAAATGGAGGATTACTACCCAATGATCTCATTTTGTCCATCACATTAAGAGTCACTTAAAAAAACAGAGAGCGGCAAATTGTTTCTGAAGATAAAAGAAACAATGCAGCTTGGTCCTGACCTCAGGCTCCCTTTGCTTACAGTCCAAGCTGGCCACCAGCCCCACACTCCAGCTAATTTCCTTCTTTGAAAAACAATCACATTTTGAAGCCCAGTAATGTGCCAACAGTTTCCAGTAAGCCCTATAAATATCACATCTCGGCAACCATCCAGAGAGAAGCCGATTGTGGGGATGGGCCTGAGCTTTGCTGATAGAGAACCGGAAGGGAATTTGAAATGACAAGCTCCAGCAAACTAATCTGTTGCTCTCACACCCAACTAGCTGTATCCTGGTGGGGAGGCTATCACCGGGACCGGCTGGCTGTGCGATCTGTATGGACCATCCTGAAATTCAGACTATTCTCACAAAGCTCCCAAATCTGCTTGTTCCTCTCCCTGCGCATCCCACCGTAGCGCTCCCAGCAAAGGGCTGCTTACTCCTCCACTGCCCCAAAGATTCTGACAAAAACAGTGGGACAGGCAGAAGTTTGGGAGCTGCCAAGGAGCACTTCTGACTCACACCCTGATGAGGACACTCAAGGCAGTAAGGGCTTGGCTCAAGCCAGTGCTGCATCCCAGTGGCACAATGGCTTTTCAGTTTGGCGAGATTTTATCTGGAAACCCTCTGGTTGCCTTTCAAGAGCACAGGATTGCCAGCCCGGCAGCAGGCTTGAAAAAAAATCAAAACGGATTTCTAAAAGGGCCTGGGAGGGTTTAAAGCTAACCTGTGTTGACACGCAGAGGATAGCAAACACGGGAAAGCCTGCGCAAGGAGAGAAAAGGTTTCAGAGACAAACACAGGGAGGGAGGCTGCCTAAAACCGCAGGCGAGTACCGGGGACACGCACAGCATGTTCTCAGCTGGAGACTGGATGAAACAGGGGAGCCAGAAACATTTTAAAGCCTACGTATTTCGGTGATGGAAATGGAGATGAAATGCAGTTCAGCCAGACACGTGTATTTCAGTGTTTTAGATTTCTAAGGCAGCTGTTGTGCCAGGATTTGAAAGCTCTTCCAAACCCAAGCTAATCACACTTTATTAAGAACCTCGTTTTAAGGATTAATATGAATTAATACATATTTTAATCAATTATTACAGTCTAACAGATACTCTAGATATCAAATCATTTAATATCTCCTACTGCTGCTCTTGTAAGGATCTAATGTTTTTATTTCTGTCACATACTTGTGTCATCTCTCCAGCATTTAAGATCCTCTTTTGGAAGTGGACCCATACGATAAAATGTTGCTGCTAACTAATTAAGCTCCACAGCATCTTTGCAAATATTTAAGTGCTAAAGAGATAGCCCAATTTCATCCATCGGAAAGGCTTTTCATACACAGGATTCCAAATTAGCTATAATCTGGACAGACCAGTGGAAAACACAGCTGTGGTCTGGATGAAAGATAAACAATATGTTGTCACGACTGCTGCTTTTTGCTCCAAATATGCCAGTATGGTTGCAGGAAAAAAAAAATAATCTTTTTGCTATAATCTTAACTACTGCACTTATCCACAGCATTGTTGCTCATTAGCGACCTAAAACATGAGAATGCTGCAGAATAACAAAGTAAGCTCCAGTCATTCAAATCATCGTCTTGCTTTAATTCCCATGTTTAGGACACTCCTGGCTTTTTCAGCCAGCTCAGCAGTGACAGGAAATCTTGGCCTAACCTTGGCTCCTGGTGTTTCTGAACCGATCTCCCCTGTGGCTTCTACACTTTTAGATTATTTCAGCATTTAGCATAGGCTGAATGACTCCCCCAAAGCATGATAGAAACGGCTTGGCACATATAAAAGACTCGCACTTCTCACATAAGTACAAAGCTGGCTAAAGCTAAAGAACACGTATAGATTATGCTCCAAGTCATACTGCTAACCTATAAACCATGTCTCAGTAGGGCTTAACATGCTCTTAAGCTGGCTAAACCTGTTGACACTAGCTTAAAACATATCCGATTGCAGCTGTCTTCCTTGTGTCGAAGTACATGACGGTGACAGACCCCAAGTGCTATAAGGTGTCATTCAATACTGGAAGATCACCACAGATTGTCTTTAGATGCCTCAATTAAAGACGTGAGCTATCTTCCTCATCCAGACGGGTATCAAGTCTTCATGCATAGCAGGGTAGCACCAGCCCCGGGGCTGGCATTGACATGAAACTGGAGTCATGCAGAGGCAAAGGCTATGGTGGTGGTCGGTTTTCCTGTCTTGGCCCCATGGAGATCCCCATTCCTCGCTCTGTTGAGCTCAAGTTTTGCTCAGACCAACCTGTTTAGCTCCACAATATGAGACCCAATATCCATGCAGCAATGTGTAAAGTATTTAGTGATGGCACACAGAGGGTTAAAACCCTACGCAAGAAGGACAAAATCCGCAAGAGAAGAGTGCTTTTAATCTGTATGTAAGATGGGGATAATTACTTCATGGTAATCAGTCTGAGTTGTTAATGGAGCTGGGAACCTCTCTTACTCTGACATGGAGTCCCATCATTTTCCTGAATGCATATGCTGGCTGCAAGGGCAGGGTTTGCTACATTCTCTGTTCCAAAAAAAAAAAAAAAAGAGATGATATTATCTATACAGGTGTTTGGGCATTGTTGTCTGCGTGAAGATGCAGACCTGGCTGCCTCCGGGGCATGCTGCATTTTGTATTCCAGTTCAACAATCCTGCAGAAGGAGAGCTGGGAATAGCACTGGAAGAATGAGAGGGTGAGCAGGTGGTGTTGTGAGGAGTTTGCTAAAAGAGATCCCCCAGCGTACATGAAATTATTCCACGCTCAGAATGAGGGAACGGAGTGGACAAAGTCCAGGGTCATTACACTAATTGACACTTTACCTCCGGGAAGTCTCTGGAGATCCAATCAGGGCTGGATTGTGAGCGCAGGGTCCCAGGCACAGGTGTGGCCTGTGCTTCCTTCATTTAGTGTAATTGTGCCTTGGCAATCTGTTCCCATCTCCTCCCTTGCCAAACACAACTCCAGTGTAACCTGCTCTGCTGTTAACCCCACCGTGCCCTCCGCCAAAATTCACGTTTGGAAGAAAGAGGGTTTGTCTCACACGCTGCTTTTGGTGTTTTTATTTAATTTGGTCTAAACTTGCAGCCCTCAGTCTCTCATCTTCATCTCTGCCAGCATCCTGAGCTGTATGGAAAGGGAGAGGGTGAGGCTCTACCATCGTAAATATGCCCTCAAATAGATCAGAACTGGAGCAAATTAAAAGAGAGCTTTCAGCATTTTTAAAAATCTAGATCTTGAGGTTTTGTACCTCGTCCTGATGATTCATGTATGGGCACAGCACAGTATGTCTATCCTGGGAGTGAGAGGACCATGTTATTATTGAGAAGACTGTAACAAAATGGGTATTATATATAGCGTGCTTCATAGAAACCTGACAGTGGGCTCTTAATAGATGCTTTCAGATTTATAGCATGTTTTACCAGATGCACATGAAATTATGGGAAGAGCATAAAACTTGGCTAATGAAGGAAGTATATTTTACTTCCTTCTTCACTGAAATTATTTTAATTAAAAACATTATTTTTAATTGTGAAATACACCCAGATTCAGGTAATTTGATTTTATCTCTTATCAGTGCTGCGAGGCTGCTCAGCACTGTAGTATCCAAGTCTTGATCTTGTCCTATTATTCAGTCTTCCTCAGTTCCTCTCTTCTATTATCAAGTTTATTTGCAATTTAAAGTCTGCACAATACATGAGGCAGACAACAGGTTTGGGGCTCTGCTGCTGAAACATGGCAACTTGCAATTACCGGAAAGATCCACAAGGCCAAAGGAAAACAAGAAAAGGAATCAAACAGAAGGACATTGTGCTGCTCACACCTCAATTCACCTCTGTGGTCCAGCAGCATCTCTGGGGCTCCACAGCAAATACCCCCTGCGGGGTGTGTGGCCAATTAGTCAAAAGTGTACTTGGAGTACTGATTGTGCCTCTCACCTGGGTGGATTCTCTAATGCTGCCCACAGCCCTCCTTCCAGCAAGGAGATGCAACGACTGTCCATCTGATCCTCCCACTCATTGCCTCAGTGGTATTTCTGAATCATCATTTAAGCAACGCTTCCTTCAGGCTGCTCTCCGAGGCTGTAGCACTGCCTGGACCTGCCTCTAAAGATGTCCATTTCTAATTGCATTTTGCATTTTTGAAACCAGTTCACATAGCTACCAATATTCCTTTTTATAAAGCATCACTCTAGTCTAGACAATTACTCAACAAAATACCCCCAGGCTGCTGGTCTGCCACGATTGAGCATAAGTTACAGGTTGATCTCACGGTGTGACACAATGCAGAGTGCTGATCCCAGGCTGGGCAAAGGGCAGCTATTGATTGAGGGGAGTTTGCCTCTGTTCTTAGTCCCCAGGCTAGCAACTGTCCTCCACAGATGTATTTTTTTTCAGGCCTCTTCCCCCCAGAGCTGGCTGCATACAGGCTGTCATGCCTGTCATACTTGTGACCACGTTTCTGCATCCAGCCCCTGCGTGGCTGATGCTCGATGCTTTCACTGGCATCGCTGAGGCTCTTCAGCCGTAACTCTCCACGGTTTCCACAGATTTAGTGTCCCTCGATGCCACCTCTCCTGTGGCAGCAGCTAATTCGCTCCTGCAATGCAGCTGGTACCATTTCCTTCTTTTTCAAGAAGATGAGGAGTCAGCATCTCCCCTGGGCAAGATTCTGGCTCTTTGTTATACACCTTTTTTTTCCACCCATTTTGCACCTTCTGTCTTTTCCCCACAGAGAGGTTTCTGCCCTGATCAGTAAGGTGAGACTGGCAACTTTTCAATCAGATCCTTTCCCCTTTAGCTTCCCTCCAGGAGCTTCTTTCGTTGTTTTCTGGCTCCACAACCAGTGCAATTACCTCTCTGATGATTTCCTGGATTTTCCATCTGCTCGAAATAGGCACTTGTGAGCTCTCTTGTTAATTAATGTGTTCTAAAATCATTATGTTCATCAACCAAGCCTTATCACTCCCATTTTACCATAACAGTAAAATCTATTGCCCTAAGTAAAACACAGGTATTTTGACGTTGAGAATTTAGTAAACTCAGTTTTGAACAGAGGCTAATTGCTCAAAGCAGAAGTTGCTACTAACCCAGAGTATCAACAAGGTGTGAGCACAACAGGAGTTTTGCACCTCTGGCTGAAATTGACAGAATTTCAGAGATTCCTGTTATAAATTCTTTTTGCAGCTTTGGAGTCTGACTCAAAACACTCTTTCTACTTCAGTCTGCATTAGGTATTTTCCTAACTGTAGTTTAAGCTGTGCCAGCTTTTGCTATATATTATTACTTGTGTTCTTCCTGACTGGTAATGAAGTATTTTAGTGAAGACGTGTATAAACAGTAATCTGTGACTTGGGTAATAAAACTGACAACTGTTTGTGAAGATGTTATCAACAGATAATTTTACTGAATTTGTCACATACAGTCTGAAGGGAGAAACAAGTTCCCTATAGGGTACTTAGTGGACACACAACACCCCAAACATAACACAACTGAGTAAAGGAAAAGACATATCAGTAGTTTTAGTTCTGCATTCTGAAATTTGACACAGCAGCGACCCACAGTTTGTGTGTCTTTATACAAAGCAAAAACCCCTAGCAATTACATCTTGGGAGGAAACAAAATACTGCTTAGACATAAAGAAATGCTTCTGCTTTGTGTGCTACCTAACACACAATATTATTTATATTTTAATGTTGAGAACTATACCCTACAGCCTTCACAGACCTAGTCATTCTCTTGGATGACAAGACGACGCAAACGGTTCATTTCTCACTACACAAGGACCAGGTAACAAGGTAACTCTTACTTTTTTAACTGTAGTTACACTACCATTTTGGCAACCAAAAGAAAGATTATTTACCAGTAACAGCACTTCTTTGAAATATATTGCCTATATATACCCTGGTATTGCAGGTGTTCTTATTACAAACACCTCTCCAGACGCCAGGTCTGCCTCATCAGGACCTGCAGGCATGTTCATGCCCTACTTCATCCTGCAGCCATATCAATGCTTGTCCAATGGTGCCAAGCTTCTCTCAATGCTAAGAGTCCTGCACTTCTCAGGAGAGTCCTCCTCATTCCAGGAGGGAGGGGGATAAGAGCTTGGTAGTGAATGATGCTAGCACTGAGCATGTCAGACCTGAAGGTCAACTACAGGACTTGGATCTTGCTCCATCCAGTCTGTTGATGTGATGATGTAAATATGCCATCACCTGGGCAAGCTCAGGCAGTGTGAGAACTCATAATGTGTATCTGGCAGTGCTATGAATCCCATCTAGCAGAACGCAGAGTCTGTGAGGCTGTTGGATTGCTGGTCTGAAGTTCCACCTCAGGCTGAGAAACATCAGTAATTATCTTTCAAGGCAAAGGGGTAAAGGCAACAGAATCTGGGGTGCAGGAGGCAAGGTCCTGCCAAAGCCAGAGGGGCAACAACAGGAAGAAACAGTCACAACCCTGTTGGGAGGGTCTGTTCCTAGAGTCAGACAGACGGAGGGACGCATGCACAGCCTTATATGAAGGGGAACATAAGTGCAGGGTGCCATATGGCTCAGAACTGCCAGACGTGTCCTCAACATGATGACAGGACCTGCCTGTAATTGCCCGACCAGTTTTTCCACTGCATGAAAAGTGCTCCTGTGGGAGATAAGCTTTTGCTGATATTGTTTCCAGGCTGGCTCCAGGAAATCCAGTGAACTGTATCAGGAAGAGGAAGGACTTGTCCTGCTTCACCACAAAACCCAGAGAACTGAAAATTTTACATGCTGTCTCTAGATTTTGAAGGGCTTGCATCTTCAGTGATCCCTTTAGTAGCCAGTTCTCCAACAAAGACTGAAAAGCCTCATCTCCATGTTATGACCTGAACTGAAATCGTAGCCCTGAAAAAGTCTCTTCATGTCACAAAGAAGACTTGTGCACAGTGTCATGACCCAAAAGATGAGATGTCTGAGCATGAGCACCCTGCAAGTCAAGAGTGTTGCACAGTTGACTGAGCTGACTGATTCTAGGATGCCCTGGCTCTGAGATCCCCATGGATCCTAGAAAGAGCAAAAATATATAAGCAGTAAATCTCTCTGGAGATGTGTGATGCCTGACCACTTCTTACCAGTGGTTTTGCAAGTGGCTCTGCTCCACGCTAATGCAAATCAAGAGATATGACAGATTATTAAAATCATCATAGGGAGAAGAAAAGGCTGTACTAAAATAAGGAATAAACTAAATAAAAAGCTAGTAGAAGCAGACAGAGAGCACAAAGCATCAGTGTGCTGTGCTGCTCCTTCGCAGCAGCAGCAAAGTTAATAAAATCCAGTACAGACTTAACCAAGCAAACGGGTAAATTATATAAAAAAAGAAAGAAAGATATCAATAAATCAGAAGTGCAATGCAAATTTTTCTAAATGCTTTGGCAACATAACGATGCACCAGAGGAGCCAAGCTGGAGAAAGAGCTGTATGATACACCCTATTCCTTCAGGGCTCCAGGAGGATGAACAGGGAACTGTGGCCAACATGGCCCACGAACACACAGAAACCTGGGGCTGGAGCACAAGAGATAGGAGCACACCCAGCATGTACAGACAGACAGATGCACGCTTGGAGGGGAATGCTGGATTCCCTTCTGAGAAACATTAGTGTCGGGACTCCCAACAGGCTGTCTGCCAAGGGGGATAATTAAGCTAAATAAAAATACACAACAGTAACAGCTCCACAAATGAGTATAATTTAATTACCACATTCGATATAGGAGACCCACTTCCCATGAGTTTTCCATTGTGACCAGAGAGGAGACAATAGCAACAGAACGTGCTGCAGAAAGGAAGATTCATTTACTAAAAAGAGGCTTTCTATTAGGGTCTGCATATTAAAAACATCACAGCTTTCCATAATCATGTCATAATCTTGCCATAAAATTCAATCAAAGCAACAGCTTGTGAGTGTCCAAAAATCAATGGAACCATATGAGAAATGATTGCAGATGTAGCACTGGGATTTATTTCAATGCTCAATCCAGAGTGGCAGTAAGGAACATCTAAACAACAGGGAAGCAGGTGTCCTGCAAACACCTCTTAGGGAAGAGTTCCTCTTACCCAAACTCAGAGGAAAAACAAACAGTAAACACACTACAGTTCACTTAATGTTACCCATTTGTTTGATTTTTGGGAAAAGAGGTAATTTCTATCCAGTCATCTCCCTAAAATAAAATAGTTGTTAAACTGAACAGGGCATAGTCTCATCTGTAATCCCAAATCAGTAGCATGGTTTCACCAAATTGCATTTAAAATAACAGGAGCTGCAGATTGGCTTTATTCCTTAGTGCCAAAATGCAACAGAAAGCGTGAGCTAACATGCTGGGCTTCTGACAAGCTTTATACACTGTGTAATGCACCTCTAGGGTGCTCGTCTGTTAAGTGAGAGAGAAGTGAAAATATTTTTCCTCCCCTTCTCTCTCTAGTGGAAACACTTAGTGGACAGCCCAGGCTCAGTTCTTTTGAAAGTAATGGAGCGAGTGTATCCACTCAATTATTTAAAACAGTTGAGTAATTGCAGTCCTGTCAGCTCAGAAAACATCTCTCTGTTAAAGCTGCTGCGCAAAACCATTTCTGTGCAGAGGGTCACAGTAGCACAGGTTTTCTCTTTATTTATTTCCACATTGTCCGAGTCAGAGCCACTCGTGAGGGACGAGGCTGCCTGCCCCCATCTGCAGCTAGTTTTGCCACAGGGTAAGACTTAATCAGTAGACAGAAGGAAGGAGGGAGGGAGGTGAGGACACCTTGGGAGCTTTTTTGGAAGTGGCAGGTTTATGCGTGGACAGTGCTGGCTGATGACTACATAAATCCTTACAGAAATCTCTCAGGGCATGGTGTGTGCCATAGATAAATATTACAATAGTAGGCTTACAGGAAAATGGAATCAGACAACCAGGAGAGTCCAAGGATGGAACAAGTCCTCTTGCTAAAGACCCTCTGGAGAAGCTTCTTTAGCATGGGCTAGGAGATTGGAAAATTACCACATTTGCCTTCCACAGATTCCAATACACAGAGGAAAACACCACAGAGTACGCGAAGATCACTTGATGTTTCTTCCCTAGCAGCCACACACACAGAGAACCACAGCTCACCAGCACCACTGCTTTATTCCACAGCTGCCCTGCACTCAGTCCTGTCCTCTCCAAAAATGTGCATTTTCCCTCCCGGGTCAGGGGTGGCAGGACACAGAACAAGAACCACCAGACTGACAAGTCGAGCCATGGACATGTGCACATCCATCTAACCTGATCCTTTGAAAACAAAGGTTTGTTTTTTATTTTTTACTACTCTCACTAGTAATGGCTTTATGGGACAGTTTTCAAGCAGATTGCAAGAAGCGACTACCAAGGCAAATTAATTAATAAATCATAAATCTTCCTTAACTGGCTCACCTTAATGGGTACTTCTCTCCGGGGTCCCTCCCCAGGTGGAAAAGCAGCGGCAGGTTAGTGTGCTCCTCCTGTGTATGTGTTGTCACTCCAGAGACATTCTGCCCAGGACAGAAATCAATGCCCTGCAGTGAAGAGGAGAGAGTTTATCAAGGGTGAAGAAGGGGAGGGAGAAAAATTTTAGCTGATGGCACTTTCAGCAGCACCTTGCTCCAATAATATATCCATAAAACACAGAATTATTTTAAAATGAGAGCTCACGTCTGCAAAGTGGATTCTGATCTGATGGGGTAAAGTAAGGTGACAATGTCAGAGTTGCACTGACATAAAAGCTGAAGCAGGCCTTACATTCTTGCCTTATAAAAAAGTAATCTCGCTAAAATATTCATTAAAAAGAAAAGGCAAAACAAAAGACAAAGAGGTGAAACCATTTAATCATAAAAATTCTGCACCCGGAAAGTATCATCTCTCTTTGGTTTCTATGGCTTTGAACAACAGAAAGGATCAGATCACTTGGCAGGTCTGATCAAAAAGCATCGGTCCCAGAGGAAACATCCAGCCAAACCAAGGGGCATCACCCTGAGAGGCAATGGGCACCTGCTAGCCACCCCGAAAACTCAGCTTGCCAGCACCTGACACCAGACCCGAAGGATCTGTTTCACTCATGAATGAAGCCAATCTGGTTAATTTTAAAGAAATGAGTACGTTTGTCAATCTGATACGTAGCATTTGTTGATCTGATTCAGTGTCTCACCTGAGGCACTCACACAGGAAGGAGAGTGGGGCTGAAAGAACTGTATTAAGACATTAATTAACTGTATTAAGACATTCCTGTCACTAACATTCAAGTTTAAGGGGTGAGAAGTTGGGATTTTCCCAGTAGTGGCAGCGGATGTAAAGGGTACAAGTTCTGTCACTCTCCCTTTCTTGCAGCAATGGGCTAAAGTGCTCACTGGCCACTGAGGAACTAAGCTAGCCACTGGCTCACAAGAGCGGTGAGCTCTCTGCATCTGCGCTTGCACGTCTTGCCAGGCTGCATCTCCTGAAGCCCAGCCAGTTATTAGCCAGGTGTCGAGCTCCTTAATCACCTAGAGCCTGGCCTGCAGTCTTGAGGAACCCATTTAAGCCCTGGAAATAGCAAAAAATGCAAAGCACTAATTTTGCTGAACAGCAAATAAAGCAAGGGGCCCCACAGACCAGCAAGGACTAGCACCAAATGGACTTGTTAAAGCCCAGTTTTACAATTCCAGCTACCACGCTGCGCTCCTTACAATACCTCAAAATGTCCAAGACACGGACAGAGACATGGAGTGAAGGTAAATGGGAATATTTCAATGGAGGTGGGAAAGCAGCTGTAGCATTTGCTTATAAAACAAACAAACTGAAAAGGCTCTCTACAGATGTGGGTAGGATTTGATTGGCAAACAATTTTCTAAAAATATCCAGTGTTTTTAATGGACAGCTGGTCAGTGGAGCAGTTAATATTCTGCTTTTCAATAAAGCAAGAAGTTTAGAAGCCCATGAAATCCCATTTATCTGCACAGAGCTATAGATTCCTGAATCACTGACTGGAAAAATAAGAGAGCTGCTTGATAGGTTGTAGTGGCTGACCAATAATGGACTTTAAATGGATACAAAAATGATTGACCTTTCCACCTTGTGACACCATAGGCCTCTGAAACACACAGTGAAAAATAGATTTTTATTTTTATTTTTTTTCAAAAGGAGCAGTCAATGAAAAGGTATCAAAGCCTACATAATATCCAAATTATAATTTGGATGCAAATCAAACAAGCAATTTAATTAAGAGCCTGCTAATTGGTACAATGTTCTTCCTCTGCAAATGCTTTAGTTTGAAAAAAGATTTTTAGTCCCTTGGGTATTTGTTTATACATTGCTCTGTTTACATTTTATCTTTTGTTTCTTATAAAATCCTTGTAGCTGAGACTCCGGAACACAGCCCAGGCTACGTCCCAAAGACTCCCAGGAAAGATAGTGCTGTGACAGCTTGCCTGATGCCACTACCCAGAAGCTATCTGTCTTCCTAATCTAAGCACTCAATGCCCTCTTCAAAAGTAGGCTACTAGGGAAAAAAATAAAGTAAAAAAAAATAAAAATCAAGCATACCTTTTTATGACATTGATGAATTACTCTCTTTAAATGTGGCTACCACCCTTGAAATTTTTAAGGCCTTTCAAGTTTAGCTCCACAAATAAAATTGACTATTATTATTTTTATGTACCTACAGACAGAGCAAAAAATATTTTCTACCAGCTCACAAACAAATGAATAAAAAAATAAATAGGAAAATTATATTCTTATACCCCTGATCAAGGTATTGTCCTGCAGCAGCGTAGGTAATTCACTACAGATACAGCTGGAACAGCCCAGTCCTCTGCCCCCTAATGTATCATCCACAACTCTATGTAATTTTTTTTGGTGTAAGTCAAAGCATTTTCAGTTCTCAGGATAGAAAGATAAACATCAGCTACACCAGTAAGCTGAAAGTCTGGGATCCCCTGGGATTCCTTCTCTTTTCTGGAGCAAACCCAGTATAAATTAAATCTGCTTGAAATTTGAGAAATATTTAAAGACAAGACAATACACACTCCAGAGCATCTGGACAATGCCTCTGGTTGCTTGGAGAGTGTGCAAATTTGGTCACGTGTGGTGCTGGGGCGGAGGGAGATGCCAAAACTCCTTGTCTATGTCTTAGATGGGAGAGAAAGAGCTGCCATCCAGTTCTGCTACACCAGGCAGGCTGTAGGACAGCAGATCTGGTGAGGAAGAGTGGTTTTCTCCCAGGTGCTTCTATTGGTGAAGGCTGCTAGAGGACAACTTTAAATCATCACTGTTTTTGGATCATTTCTTGCTCTTCATTGACCAATTTATTTTTTTTTCTCTTGTAAAAGCCTGATGCGACAACATGCCCCACAGACCCCAGGAACACTGTGGGCTTCAACAATAAATGCAAATATGCCAAATTCTCAGCTGGAGTGAAAGCCACATCGTTCCACGGGCAGCAGAGGAGCTCTCCCCATTTATGCTGATGACAGGACTGGCTTCAGCTTTCTGGCACTGCCAAGAAGACAGTAACTTCACCCAAAAATAAAGCCGTGTTTTGTAGGAGAAGAGCAAAGAGATAGCTATGCCTGCCCTACCCACCAGGATAACAAACCCCAAATCAACTACCACTTCATTTGCTCTTATTTCTTTAAGCTATTTATTTGGCAGGCTGTTAATAACAATATACAGGGGATCAATAGCCAGTGGAAGCACATGCATAATATTTTACGCTGCACGCTATCCAAGGTAATTTGCATGTTTACAGGTAACACTGATCAAACAAAGTAGAAAGGTCACTCCCTGTGTTTAACCAAATTCTTGCATCTTTTATCCTCAGTTATAAAAGCATGAAAGCCAAACCAGAAGCTCCTATCTACAGCGTGTTAGTTCTGTGCCTTCTAAGGGAGCCCATAAAAGAGCATCAGATGGCAACCACAAATAGCTCAGCTCCTGCGCCCGGTTTCTTCCACAGGCACTGTGTTTTGCACCACTGTGAGAAGTGTTTGCTGTAGGAGAAATTTCAGCAACCCTTTTTTAAAAAAATAATAATAAAAAACCCACAAAAACATTTCCTGCACGTCAGGTAAACCTTTCAGTCAGCACGTCTTTCTGCCCTTCTCCCCGGCCATCGCGTAACCTGGATTGTTTTTTCTCTTCTTAAGATCTAACAGCTATTGGTTGCACCAGCTTATGCTTTAATTTCCAGAGCAAATGGACCACAGATGCTATGTCAATATAGACATGAGACAAATACAGCCGGTTGCCAGTTTGGGCTCTCGGCCAAGTGATGGAATCACCACTCGTGTTAACGTCAGCCCTCTGGCAATTCGTCACCCTGGCGCGATCCCAGATCCCTCCGCCTTGACAAGCGGCGCAGCAAATCTGGGCTCTGTCTCCTGGTCATGTCTCCTTCATTCCGACACACAAAAATCCAGAGCAGCAAAACCGTTATTAATATTGGAAGGAGAAAAAAACAGCAGTTAATTAAAGCCGGGAATGTTGTTTCTTGCTGTTTGCCACAGCATGGGTAAGCAGCCCTTCTCACTCTCCTGGCAAAAGCCTCCCAAAGCGGAGCTCTGAGTGACCAGACACCTGAAAGTGTGACTGCCAAGCTTCAACCCTGTTGAACAAAAATTGCTTCTAATGTGTTAACTGTCTGGAAGAGACCCCAGAAGATGGGCAGATCAGCAAGCCTCCAGCAGCTCTCAAGCAGAAGCGATCAATGGCTAGCTCATATGCTCAGAGGACCACAATCAAATGTCATTATTTGTGAGGTTCTACTTGACTTCACATCCCCCTTGCAGAAAAGACTTTATCGATCCCTTCACGTTGAGGAGAAGGGCAATCAGACAGACTGCAGAGGAATAACCCCTTTGGCATTTTACATTAAAACAATAGGGTCTTCTGGCAGGCACCTACACCAATCATTTAAAGATACAGGAGCTCTCATGAAAAACCACTGAAGACTACTAACAAGATACTAAGCCAACAGCAGAAAGGTTGATGTTATCAGCCACTCTCCAATGAACCAAAGGGCGTTTTCTACATTTTTTCTTAATTATTTTTTCCCCTTCTTGCATCACTGCTCTCAGAGGGCACAAGAGTTCTTCTCTGCTGGACAGTCTCTGTGGCAGGCAGAGAGAAGGAAATTTCCTTTCTCCTGCTAGCTCATACTCCTGCCTCCTCTACATAGCATTAAAGTAGGGAATTCCTGAAGGACTTACTGGCTGCTCACACAGATCCATACAGAATACCCATCTTTTCCCCTTTCAGACCTCTCCTTTCAAACAAGGAAGATGAAATGTACCTCTCCCTTCAATCCAGGGGACAAAATAATTCCTAACATTGCAGTGTTCATATTTCAGGGATGGGAAGCTGTGCACCCAGCATCATGGCTGCAGGCACCAGTAGCAATAAAACAGAAATGCCAAGTTTGCCTGGATTATTTGTCATGCATTTTGCCATCCAGTTCAGGATGGATGATGAGAGCAACAAATACAGCATTTTACGGGAGACTTCCAGTAAAAGTCCTGTGTGGATTGTGCCACAGAGGAGAAGGAGCTCCTCAGGTTTATCCTTAAGAGTTCTTCTGCTCCAACACACAACTCATGTGGCTGTTTTTAATCACTGATGATTTTTTCCTACAAGAAGAACCGTGGTCAGTGATGGTGGAAGAGCTTACACACTGATATCCACCAATCCTAGAGCTATAGGGACTCAGGGCTTGTGCAGAGTGATGATTTCTCTCCCTATACTAAACTATTTTAAAATCTTTAGCTCTTTAAAAATACAAACATGTTTTTCAAGTAAAGTTTCCTTTCACCCACCTCTGTCCCATTTATCACCTATTAAATATCAGATATGTCAAACTATGTAAACATGAGCCACCTGTACGAAAGGAGACAAAAGCCAGGTAAACAGACCCAAATAAACATCCTATAAGATGCTTTTCCTACAGG
Organism: Scolopax mira; assembly: GCA_004320125.1. Classification (NCBI taxonomy): domain Eukaryota; kingdom Metazoa; phylum Chordata; class Aves; order Charadriiformes; family Scolopacidae; genus Scolopax; species Scolopax mira. The sequence goes on from BJBW01000234.1 coordinate 186,792, forward strand.
AAAGATGTCCCACAGAGCTCTGGCTCCCACTTGCTTCTGTTGAGAGAGCCTTCCCTTTATGCTTTCAAGAGACTAACCATTCAAGAAGGGAAGGTACCCAAGTAATCAAGTTAAGGCAGCAGAAAAGACAGCATCAAGGTATCCTCTCCAGCACTGAGAAAGACCGAGAGTTCATGAGAGAAGTCAGACTGGAAAAAAATTGCTTGGAGGTTAAAAAACAAATATACAGACAAAAAATGGGAAGAACAGGACAGAACTCTTCATCTTTGTGAAAGAAGACAAATTTTAATCCCAGACTACGAGGCAGAAGATGCAGACCAATAAGGACATGCTAATGTCATGGGAGCCTAAGATGACTGTAAACCTGTGTACTGTTTGCACTGGATCTTTTCCAACTCCCATATGGAGAGAAGCATTCATACCCCTGTTATGCTTTCCTAGGCTTTGCTTTCTGTAAGCTGTTTCTCTCTGGTACATTTTTATTTGTATATACATATTTTATTACTTAACTAACTCATACCACATTCAAAGGCATAGCTTTCCAGGTTAGAGGCCAAAACTGCACACATTCTTTTTAGTTAGTCCTGAAAGACCTGGTAGTTCTAAACAGACCCAGGACATGCACTAATTTCACATTTTCCAACATCAACATGAAAATGTGGTTCTGGCTGCTTTAATGGTATAATCTCATCTAAAAGTCAAACAAAAATTCACAAAGTGTGGATTAAAAACAGTGCAAGTTTTCTGTATCAATGATTTCCCACACTGCCAATTAACAAAGGGATACTGAAAATGAAAGGAGGTTTGGCTAAAACGTGCCATGTATCTGTCACAACAATGAGATACTCAACTACTCCATAAAACAAACCTCTTAAAAATTTGCAGACAGCTGTTTTGACACGTTTGGCTAACTTCAGACCTCTTTCAAAGGGATGGCACGTCAACCAGATAAGTCTGTTTATTCCAGGTCTGCGTTTGGACCTTCACACAGAAAGAGTTTCACATTTGAGAGTCTAATAAATCATCACATTGGATTCACAATAAGATAAGAACCCATGCAAAAGATCATACAATTAACAAAGCCTCATTAGCTGAAGTTCTATCAGGATGGCAAATCAAAATTATTGAACAGCAAATCTGCCGACAGTCAAAATTCCTAATGCCACACACATGCATGTATTTAAATGTTTTTCAAATGAAATTACCAAACCAATTGGCCTTTTTGATTCTGGCAGCAAAACCATAGTCCAATATGAACACAGCTGAGAACACCAGTCACTGAAAGAGTTCTAAGTATTCTAAGGTGAGTTCACAAAACTCCTGAAACGGGGACTCAGAACTGTGGAACTGTTCTGCATTCTGATTTATTTCTATTTTTAAACTTGCAAGGCTTGTAATTAATGGCTTGAGGACATGAGAAGAATTGGAACAAATTTCAGCCTCAGCTTCCTCTGCATGTTGTTAATGGCTGGTCTGTCCACTAATGCGCTCCAATTTTACCCACATCAACCACATGTGATACAAGCTGCAGGAAAGCAAGTGAATTTTTAATCATCTCTCTGATGTACAGTATAATTGCTGACTTTTATCAGACAGTAGTTAAACAAAGACTCAGAAAGAAATAAATATTCCTTAATTGCACAACTGCCATTGCTCACAGTAGGAGAGGCTTTGAAGTGAGTAACTGGTCCCCATTATCACAGCTACACACATACTCAGACATGTACAAATAAATTTAGATCAATGTTGACGTTTATTTATTTCCCAATTAGGCATGTAAGCGTGCATATGTGCTTATATTGCAATTATTTATGTGATGTTATCTTCCACGCACATGGGAAAAGCATGCCTCTGAGCCTGTGCATGTACCCCCCCCATGAGCTCCCAGAATCTTTCACACAGGGGAAAATCCTCTACACTATGCCACGTGTAATATATGGGGTTTACTCACATACTAACCCAGACAAATACATTATCTCATTTTAGCTGTGTAAATTAGCATTGAGACAGAGTGTGCAATGCATTTCTGGAGCCAGCTTTCCTTTCCTTCTTACCCTGTGTAAAACAGAAACTTTGACTCCTGAGCATTCTGGTCTTTAAAATAGAAAAAACCCCACGTATTTATAGCCCTGAATGTAAATTACTCCCTTGGAGCTGACACTTCCTTCTACCCCCAGGACATCCCCATGAAAAGAAACCCTGCAATTTTACATCCACAAATGTCACCAGCACTTATTTCTGCACCTGTGATGCCTTGAGGACCTACCATAAGCTAAGAAAAAAAGACATTAAAAAAAAAAAATCATACAAACAGTACCTCCCCAATTCCAGCCTGCTGTCAGAATTGCTGAGAGGTGTGCCATAATGCATTTAGTTCATGTCTAAAGGTATAATCAGCAAGGCACATGTGTGAACGTGCCATTCAAGAAATGCCCCAGAGTTTAATACCCAAGTCTGAGGCAAGAAAGATACAAAAGAAGAAAAATAATAGCGCTTAACATTGTGAGAAGATCAGCCAAGAAATTACAAAAGCTGTGCTTATTTGGCAAATAAAATGTTTTACATCTTATAGAGTGATATGGACTTGCAAAAGTGATGATAATAGATTAAACACATGTACTACTGTTTTCAACAACTGCTGTTCTTTCCACTGTGTGGTTCCTACGGCTTTCCTTTTCCCTTTCAAGGAAAAAAAAACAACATACCAACAAACCCACCCCTTTTCCATTTAAACAGCTCAGGGCACCAGGTCTTTTGTACTAGATATTGTGAGATAGGTGATCAATTTGGCATCGGACTCCAAACTTTGTAGAGGTACACATGAAAACTCATAATTCAGCAGGGCAAGAAGGGGCATTAAGTGCTGATTAAAGGGAGCACCCTCAGAATAACTCAGATTTTGCTCATTTTTCTCTGCTTTTCTCTGGCTTCAGTAAGGGGTCCTCTTATATTTTGCAGTTGAGAATAAAAGGCTGGCTTGCAAGTGCACAGCGACATTCCCCAATTTAAAACTCCATTTTAAAGGATTATTTTTCCCCAGGAAAACAAACGATACCAGGGTGTGCAGGTCGGTGTCCCGTTACCTTGCTGTACTCTTCCCAGGAGTTGCTCCAGGTCCAGTAGTGAGCCTTGTAAAGCCCGACCCTCACTGCCATCATCTCATTGCCACGATAATAGAATATGGGCCTGAGAAGGAGAGCAAAGCTGCATGAGAAACACCAAGGGCCTGGGCAGCCACCGCCGCAGCAGCCACGCTGATAAGGGAGACAAACACTTCAATGGCGTCTGACTTCCGATTCGGCTATCAGTCAGAAACAGGCTGCCTCCTAATAGTCTCCACTGCAAGGTTTTCAATTAACATTTTTTAAAGTGTTCATCAAGTTGAGAGCTCACACGGCGCAAAAAAAAAAAAAGAAACATTATACAGCTTGGCTGCCAGTGATTGTTAATCCTTGAACTATCAGACCCTGTTATTTCCTATAGAGAGTGCGGATTTAAACACCAAATGTCTCAGAAGTGGCGTGTGTGCCCATGAGAGAGAAACGGGGATTCACACACGAAGTGATGCTCAGCCTCCTCGTTAGGGCAGCACCAAGCTACGTGCCGTTAGTGTCACACAGACAGGGTGGCCAGGGAGGACACCAGATGCTGGCCTGTGCTGGATGACATCTCAGAAAAACTCCGAGTGGAAAAACCTGGCAGCCAGACATGCTTTATTTTTAACTTCTGTTCATTTCCCCCCCGCCAAACCTCCCTTTGCATCATCTAAACATACCACTGAAAACAGCATTTTTTTCCCCCAGAGGTTTTCCTAATTAAAAATACATTTTAGAAATGCACTTTACTCAGAGCATTTGGTCCTCACCCATGTACATGCTGGGCATCCCAGCAATGTTTCTGTTGGTTTCCCTGATAACACGGCCTTGTTTTTTGAGGGAAATACAAAATTTTACAGAAACAGACTATCTGCAGGAGAGGGGTTTGATTTGTTAGTGCAGCTCATCACACAAGGACATCAGACTTAGTCAGCTCTTCTCTCCAGTTGTTTCAGGCTCCTGACAGGGTGAGAACATGAAGCCGTTTATCACTATCAGAAGGGTACATACATCTTTGTCTTTCATTCAGAGATACCACTCGGCAAAACCTACTCACTCCAGTGATGCCACCTTGAAAAACACAGTCCCTAAATACAAGATAAGATTAAAATCTCCACATCTGAATGTCAGGAGTGGCCTTAGATCTCTTCTATTTAAAAATTGTAGCCTTCCCTGCAGGGTCTTTGCACAAATAACGTGCCTTTCTCCTTTGTCACCAGGAACTGCCCATGAACAAAGGGGACACTTGCTGCCAGCAGTGCCTACTCCTCATCCTTAACGCAACTGGTGGAATAAAGGCAGATTGAGAGATCTGCCAAAATGCAGATCCTGATCTAAACCAGTCCCATTAACAAAATAAAACATACCACAACATACACCAATCTCCTTTTTACTGTCAATAACACTCACTATTAGACAAGCTTGTATGTGCCGCTTTGAGTGAAGGTGTGGGGGTTAGATTTTTGCCTTTTTTTTTTTAATAAAAAAATCTTTTTCATCTTTGAAAGAAGATTATGGCTTATACTCAAAATTCTGCTACTACCAATTTCTTTTTTCTCTATGCACCTTTTCCTTTTTTGAGCTTAAAAGGACACGACTGCATCACCTACAAAGTTTTTGGGGACTGTAGGAACTGTGACCTGATCCAGTCTGGGGGAAAAATTAAAAAACAAGAAGAAAAAAAAAGGAAAAAGAAAAAAGGAGGAAAAAGAAAGAAGGGAAAATAAAAGAAAAAATAAAAGAAAAAATAAAAGAAGGAAAAGCTACAATGTGCCCTTAGTGACTGCTATTGTAACACAAAAAGTACTGATTCCAAGGGGTTTGTGACCACAATGAAATTTTAAAACAACAAAGCAACTTTACAAACTTTCAGAAGTAAAGATGGGATAAGCTGCATTTGAGGAACCTGCAACACCCCACGTCAGCCACTGGCTGAGCTCTCAGATAAAACTTGCAAGCAATACATTGTAAGCAATGATTCTGTTTAACAGGCACAAAAGCAATTTTACGGAACAAAGGCTTACATCCAACACAGAGAAGAACTCACATATATTTTCCATGCGTATATTTCCTTGATACCTCACAGACAAAGAATATGTTTGTATTCAGATTTCCTGGGCTGCCAAATTCCTCATCAAAATCATAACCACAAGACCTCTGCTGACATCCAACCCTTCCATTGAGAGAGCCAAGGATATTTACTGTCAAATCTTAGTGCCTGTATCCTACAGCTGGCAGCAACCCTCCATGCCCAAAAAGATTCCTGGTCTTTAACCCAAATCTATTCGTGCAAAAGCACCCACAGAAGTAACAGGGTGGGAAGAGGTGATCATCCACAGCCTTCACCCCCCAACCGCTCTCCCCAGCAGGGTCTATAAAAACCCAACATATATTCTTGGATGTTTTTCCAGTAATAAATAATGTATTCTCCCCTACCCAGGCTACAGTTCTCAGGCTTTTATCTCCCCTATTGCCATATGTTGTTCCAAGGATCCCTGCTAACCCCCTGACATTTTCATCTGTCCCCAGACTCCACTGTATGGCAACATGCCACATGTCAGGAAATCCCACCTCTGCTTGCTCCACCAGAGAATTAACGCCCAGCGTAAAGCTCCACCTCACTGAGCAGGAGCAAAGATGCATCAATTCAGTTTATAAAACATTGCTGTAAACTCGATTTAAAAAAAATAACCCCAAATATGGCATGACTCCACTTTGGAGGCAAGAGTCGGAGCTCCGGGCTCGTAACTAACCTGTCAATTAGCTTGCCCTGCAAGATGGCAGGTAAAAGGTCGATGCCATCAATCTGTCTGTCACTGGGAGGCTGCAGTCCCGCCAGGGAGAGGCTGGTGGTGAAGAGATCCATCACGTTGCCCAGCTGATGACTGACCTGAAAAATCAACAGAAACACATTTGCAAAAAGACCTTCAGTCAAAGCTAAAACAAAACGGGCTGGTTTCCAAAGCAGAAGTATTGCTTCCTGAACCTCCTTCTCTGCTTACGAGACTCTCCCTTTACGGTGCTGCAGTCACTAGCAAACCTCCTATCATAATAATAAAGGAGATGAACCAAATGCAAATGCTCCCCCCTGTAAATGGAGAATTATGGATCATTTTTTATTTTTCCTCTCTTTCTTCTCACTTCTCTATGCATGCACTTTACAGGAGCATGTTTTTGCACAGTTCAACTTCATTTAGCAAATTCCAAGTCACTTGCAGATTGAAAAATCAGCACTAAACCAAGAAAAACACCAGTCCTTGATTTGTTCCTTCTCCAGGTCTTCTCTGGAATCCAGAAAACCCTAAGAGAGCTCCCAGAAAGCACAGGGATAATAACAAAAAGAGCCCAATTACTTCATCTGCAAACCATTTCCAACAATTCAAGAACTGTAAAGTTGTGGTATTTTTAGTATATATTTTAATAAGCGAGAAAAACGTCTGGTTTTGGCTCCAATAGAGACGTGCAAACTTCTTTCCCACCCCCCTTGCTTTTTCCCCCCCCGCCTTCTTTAATTGGAAGCCATACTTATCTCTCTGGTCTTAATAATTTATATTTTAAAAATATAAATTGTTCTGACTGATTCGTTACGAATCTTTGCTCCCATCCTCCTTGTGGTATGCCACAGTTATCTTCTGTAGGATGTTTAATTAGCCAGCAACACACTAAATTGAAGCAGATACATTCCAATCAAAAGCAAGACTGTTTTGCACCAGGATGCACCAGCACAAGATGTGACATGAAAAGAGCCTTTTCAGCCACACCATTTGCTTGGAGACAAGAAAGCATCGGATACAAGCCCACATCTGTAAGTACAGAAGCACTTTCTGACTGAAATCCAAGTCCTAGCAGCAGCCTTGCAATTGTCAGTGTGAACATTACGATGCTGGGACTATCAAAGACTTTTTATCTCTGAATCCTCTTTTTACTCACAAACAGATCCTCAGTCTGTAAGCTGACACTAATTATTTAAATATGACAACAAATGATTACACGATAAATGAATTTTTGCAAAACGCTTGCTCTAGAGAAAAAAAAATGGAAGGGAAAAATGCCATTTTTGCTGGGACACTAAGCCTTTTATTAAGAGGGTGGGTGGAAAAAAGTCAACACAAAAGAAGAATTAACAACTTAAAAAAAAAAAAGAAACTGGAGAAACCAACATGCAGGGGACTGATTACAAGTTCAACATTACAATATCACATTACTCGATTACAGTAATTTCCATTTTTAATGGCTTTCATTCATCGAAAGGTGTTGGCAGGAACACATAATATTAAGCTGCATACAAGAACACTTCCATAGCTCTTAAGAAGAAATCAAAGTGCAAAGCTCTAAGCACAAGGGGAAGCCTGACCATGAAAACCCTTGCCCAGGAAAGCAGTTGGATCAGTCGACCAAGATCAATAGATCTCACAGAAGGTCCTGGGCATTTGAGGTTAAGCCTTATTCATGGACATTGCTGCACCAGGTGCCCTGAAAGAGGACGTGCTCAGCCTGTCCTTGTAGGCAGTGACAAATAAGAGAAGAGCCTGCAAATCCCTCACAAAAAGCAGATGCATATGTGAAGCTCCCTCTCTGCATGGAGAAAAGGATGGGGATCTTCTTATACACACACAATTCTGGGGAAGGACACAGAACTGAGCCCTCTAATGGGGTAACCCTGCTTCTTGCTCTCCCCAAGGCCATTTGGCAAACGCAGAACCAAAGGTGACTGTGTCCTCCATGGGATTAGCATGTGCACTCAAAAAGGACCAACGTTAAAAAAAACCAACCCATGCATTCAAAAAAAAAATAAAAACCAAACCCAAACTAAACCATCAGTTCCCACCTTAGAGAGCTGGGTGGCCTCATGAGCTACTGGTGTTGGGAATGCTGCACTCCCTCTGAAGTCAGAGGGGATTACAAGTGCTCAGCATCTCAGCAAAGATGCTCAGTCCCTCGTAGGCTCATCTGCTGGCTAATCTCTAATTCAGAGAGCTGTGGGGTCAGCAGAACACCATACACAGAGCTCAGAGTCTAATAAAGAGGAGGTCTGGCACACGCCTGCTCCCTGACAACTGCTACGTCAGGAGCAGGCGGGCAAACTGGTGTCTGAGACTTTTTTGTAATTAGGTCTCTCTCGATGTATAAGGCAAATCCAAAAGTCCCTTTTCTCATTGTGGCTCCATTCCCTCGCTTCAATCTTTTGATAACAAGCAGCAAGAGGCAATCACTGACCTGAGACTCGTGCCTCTAATATCACCTAATTTATACATTGCGTTGTGACAATCCTGTGGGGCCTCCATGGTCTTCTTGTACTGGCCCTTATTAACCATAACCAGATGTAGATGACTCTCTTTAATCATCAAATTACGTTTCTGGTCTCAGACAACATTCTTCCGTGAAGCAGAGAAAACTTCTTAAGGAAATTAAATGCCCATGCCACAGCCACTTGGATTTATCTGTGCTCTGCAGCACCACATTGAAGAAGCGGGGAAAAAAAAAAAGGTTAATATTTATATAAAACTTTGAAGTATTTTCAGAGGAAAATAAAAAAATTACCATTTTCTCCTGTCAACAGTGCTCTTTCATTCTAGTTGCCTTTCCCATTTATTTTTTTTTTTAAGAAAAGAAAAAGAAAAATCCAGAGAGGGCAACAGCGCAGAGAAAATAAATAACATATAAAAAAAGAGTCAGATCAGATATTGCTCGTATCAGTGAGAAACAGCCGGTATTACGCACGTAAGAACGGATTTTTCCCCCCTCTCCCTCCCCCCGCTTCTTTTTAATAAACTCTCAGTGTACACATAACGTCTTTAAGAAAATGAAATCCTTTTGCTGTGGGCCACGTCGCTGGAAGAAATAGTCACCACTGCTGTTATCAGTGCTTTCAAGCTTTAACTCTGAATCAAAGGCGACAATTAATAAAGTCGCCCCCGCCAGGAATGGAAAGGAGGAAAGCTAAATATTTGAAACTGGGTGAACAAATGTCAGGGTGTTTTTAAATAAAATCCTTTTACAGTTATCACAGCGAGCAGACCTGATATCCCTGTCTAATTCAATTTCAATTTGCGCCCCATGGGAGATAGTGAAGAAAAGGTTGCAATGCTGTCTTTGGGTTGATATGTTCTTTTCTCCTTCAGGAAGCAGGCACGAGAGAGGAAGGGGAGGAGGGTGAGGGAAGAGAGGAGAGAGAAGAGGATTCAAATACCAACAGAATATGATTTTTTTTATTTTTTTTCCAGCTGGATCCTTCCAGAAGGCAGATGTGATGTGCGGAATGTTGAAATGCTGATTTGTTGTGAATTCACCTGGAAAACGTAGCTGAGGAGGAAACTGCAGAAAGGCTGTTTGTATGTGAATAAATATTCCTGATGGGGGACCAGAATTAACTGAATGTTGATGCCAAGAGCAACACGCACTCCCAAGGCATCCCTCTCCCCCAAAAAATCTGCAAGTCAGACAACTGCACCAATTATCCTAACCTCTATCAATATCCTGTCAAGTGGTCACAATCCTGTCACCTAACTTCTTTTGCTTAAATAAAATCGTACTCCTTTATTTCAGCACACAAATGCACTCTTTAACAGACACAAAAAAAAAACCCTACTCTATAGATCAATAAGATTATTAATAAACTGCCAGCTCCCATCAGCAGAGTGACCCTTCCACCCAATAACTGGATTTCACTGGTCAGAGACACAAATCTTCTTTTTCCAGCTGCAGTTGTGCCAACTGAAACAGCTGCTGGCCTTCTGCCTGCTCCTCAAAATGTCCACAGCTAGGACAGAGCAACCATTGCACTGGGAAGAACCCCAGCGCAAGAAGGAGGACTTGATCCTTCAGCTTTGGGCTTGGTACTCCTGAGAAGCTCTTTGCTTCCAGCCTCATCTAGGGTTCCCCAAGCCTTTATTTCCTTCAAGTCATTTGAAAAGAAAGAGCAATGAGAGGCTTTGAAGCAGTTTTCCCACATTTTACAGATTCTTGGACTACAGAGGGCTGAGGATGACTAGTTTAAACTTGCAGTCAAGAAGGTATTGAAGCTACAGACTCCACAAAATAGAGAAAAGAAGCCAAAAATGTACTAGCAAATACGTGTCTCTTCACTTATTATGTCAGCAAAAGAGGCAATAACTACAGGTGCCCTCCTGGCCAACGTAGCATGAGCTGTATTATACAAAAGCAACACCAAACCTCTCACCTGTGGTCAGTGCTGCTGTGGGTACCAGTGCCGGAGCCTCGATGGCAAGAATACAAGCAGAAAAGACATATAAGTAGCTATCACACGTTTACTTATCAATAGCATTGTGGGAAGGGGGTCTAACTCAGAGCAAAACAGCACATCCCGGGCACAGAGTTCAGAACAAGCTTCTCAAGGTACCTGAGTGGATTCCCAGAGGACATCTGGGAGCGTTAACACCTGCACATGCAGATGCTTGGCAGGCAGCATCCTCAACTGGAGCCCAGGGTACGAAGGATTTAAAGTTAAGCACGTGCTTAAGTGCCAAGGATGATATCAGCGGTGGTGGAGGAGGGGATTTTTGGGTGCATACTTGCCCAATAAGCTTTCATCACAGTCAGCTCACTGAGCACGCATGGGCTCATGATAGTACAGCATCGGTCAGTCCACCCTTCTGTGCAAACACGTTAATTCTGCACAGAAATGACTGTTTGCAGGAATTCAAACAGCAGCTTCAACTGTGGCCTCAAGCAGGAAGCCATGCATCACACCAGGCTACCGAAAATGCTTTGCACCACGTCAAGCTTCACTGCTGCACTACATGCAAAAGACTACCTGAGAGAAGGGCACCAGACATTCGCAGTTAAGAAAAGAAGCCAGCACAATGATTTCTCTACTCATGTTCTCAATTATCCTCAGAGTTACTACAATGGAAAGAATTTTTAAATTTGGTATTTACTTGTCCCCATTTATAATGCATGTTTACTTTTAGCACATTATTCAGTTTGGACATGGAAAACAAAACAGTCAGCTTCAGTTTCATGTTCTCGTATGCTAGCCCAAGGCTGTTTAACTTGGCTTGTAAAGGCTTCGTGGAAATGTTTAAATTTAAACAAAAAGACTGTTTTCATTTCAAATTAAAAAAATAATAAAACATCCCTAGTAAATTTTGTGAACTCTTTAAAAAATGATGAAACCAAACTATGCTGCTGCCCTCAGCTGCAGATCTAAGCTATCTGATGGCTTCCTCCTAAGTGTAAATGATAAATTTTCATTATCCTGACTGAATTAAACCACTGAAAAGGAATGCAACTTAGAAAAAAAAATATTTATGAATAGTTTGCAGTCTTAAGAACAGTGCCCAGTTAATGAAGTATCACTTTCTTCAGGGGTGAGAGATGCTCACAAAGGGGAGGGGATCCATATTATTTACTGTGAACCCTGCCTGCAGAAGAGTTGATTGCATCTTTCTTTAATGAGAACTGGGACAAGAGAGGCTGGTAGTGCCACTGGAGGATTATTTTGAAGTGATCATATCTGAATTTGTGTAGAGGCAGGAAAGAGCAATAGTCTGGTATCTAGACCTCCCCTAGTGGAACTTTTATCAAACATGAAAGTGAAAGCCATGAGGGTCAAATCACTTGATACTTCAAGGTGCAGGGACTGCGTGTGGCCAACACACTCCTGCTCTAGACTGGGACACACATTAGCAACATGTCTATATACTCCAATTCGTTCAAACATGTAACCCACTGAAAATACCGTGGTCTGAAAGACTCAAGGGTTTAAACAGAGCAAGAAGACAAAAAGACCAGACCACTTGGTGCTCAAAGAATTGTTGATCATAGACACTCTAGATGCAAATTTGCAATAATGAACAGGAATGGTGTGGTTTTCTAGGGGCAGCATTCAGCTCCTTATTTAGGCAGGTGTCTGGACTGACATGGACATGTTAAAAGTCTGATCCAAAGCCCACTGAGCCCAGCAAGAACCATGCCATTCACTTCAGTCCACTTAAGACCAATCAGAATTTTTAAAAGTGAATACTCACCCCTCCTGCAGGTATATGTCCAGGCCACCAAGCAATAGCTGGCTCTCTCATGCCACCTTCAAAGGTGGTTTGTTTGCCACACAGAAAACGACCATTACTTCCTCCTAGAGGGAGAAAAGAAGCCATAAAACCCACAATATACAAATACCACATTTCAAAGGCACACTGTCAACTAGGAATTTTTTTAGGCTAGTTTTAAATTAATTTTAATTTCTGCATGAATGCTTCTTCAAATAACATGTCCAGAGTTGTTTCGGTGGGTGTTTCTGTTGTTGCTTTGTTTGGGTTTGTGTTAGGTTTTTTTTAAATATCTCTTTATGATGGAATTTTAGGAGTGTCGTTTCAGGTCAGGGAGAAAGTGACAGTTAAACACAACTTACTATCAACCAAACAAAGAAAAAAAAAACCAAAACCCAAACAAATAGAAAATACTTTGCTGGCATTTTCCTTCCCTTTAAGGATGTTAACGGCTGTTGGTAACTAAAGAAAATCTGACACTTCCAGGCAAAAATAGTATTTTTTCCATAATCCTTTAAAAGTATCAGAGCACTATTAGATATAGATATGAGAAAAATAATCATGCATTCCCTAAATGTTCACTTGTAGAGATAGCAAGTGTGTTGCAGGAATGTCTGGGTTTTTAGCTCAGCCTTGTAGCTAAGCTTGCTGAGGAACAAAGAGGGAGGTTCTGCGTCTGATTCCAGGTCACACAAAGTCAAACGCAGCGGCTCAGCTGAAATCAGGACTCAGGATACTCCCTGCTCTGTGGTCCAATAACCACGAGACAGCCTGCCTCCAAACAGAAGGGAGTGGGTTATAAAAATCAATTTGCAATGACTCTGTTTGAGAGAAACAATCATATAAACAAAAAAAAAAAAAAAAACTTGTGCACTAACAAAAATATTCTTTTCTTCTTGCTATTTTTCAGGAGAGCTAAAGGATGATCTCTTGAGGTCTCTATAATTACTCAGAAACCTCAAATATGTATTTGGCAGATAGAGAGTAAACACCCTGCTAAATTATTGTGCCTGGTCCTAAATAAATTAAAAAATATTCACTCCCTGACAGCGAAGGGAGGAAGTGGAAATGCACACAGGTGAACAACCAGACTGGGTTTGGCCAAAAATCCATTTAGCCAAGAGTATCTCCTCCAACAGAGACAAGAAGCAATGAGCATAAGCTAACTGTAAACATAAATGCTCTGAATTTTGAAGCTTCTCCTTATTACAGATGGGAAAACCCCAGGTACAGGTCTCTTTACACACACCCTCACCGACATGGAGACTTAGCCTTGATTTCACAACCCCAGCCCAGGTTTGTTCATCTGAGACTCACCTTGTTTAGGAGCTGAAATGAGAGCAGCCCCATTATCAGAGGTGAAAAACACAAAAGTGTCCTCACTGATGCCCAGCTTCTGAAGATGTTTTAGGATTTTTCCAATGCTATCATCAATTTCTCGCACAGCATCCCCATATCTGAGGCAAAAGTAGATGCAAAACATTAAAGGGAGCAAAAAAGGAAAAGTGTCACACAGCATAATGCATTGCCATCAGCCACAACGTGAACTGTTTAGTGAACATTAGTGAACATTAATTTATACCTGTGCTGCAGAAAACTTCTTCTGTGCATCAGGTACTGTAATTAAGTTTTTCACTGTCACTGCTAAACCCTTGTGACCCACCTGAAGAGAGCAACTTCTCTTGGGCATTGAGAATCAGAATTTGTTCCAATGGGAGCCACTCTTGGACAGAGACCAGCAACTGATATAAATTTAGCTATAAAGTTATAAATATAGGCAAAGCCACTTCACCATAGACTTGAAGCTAATAACATAGTTTTGCTTATAGATGCTGGTTTGAAAGTAAAATCTCAGAAGCAGGGCTTACAATTATCTACAGAGCTCTTAGCCTCCTGTAAACTGAGTTTTTCATGCATGCTTTTCTACTTGCTAGTCTGATTTATAGGGTTTTAAAACAGGCACTAATCATACAAAAGCATTCCAAAAAATCATCAGTGCCACATACAGCACCTCATTATTCACAAAACTGGCAAAGGACCTTAGACTCCCTCTTCTCCCTCATTTTAATCACATGATCTTCATTTCAGGTTATAGCAAAATTATTAAAGAATAAATAATCCAAGCAAAGTCCTCACTAACTAATGTATTTCAGCACACACATGCTTTTGAGAAATTATCCAGATACTTGGATCTAGTAAACATTGCTTAGGTTTTCTGTTTCTGCAGCATGAGGTATTAATTAAAAAAAATCCAACAAACCCAATGCCCACAAAAACAAGAGACTTACAGTCCTCTCTGACTAGTGCCCAGGAAATGTTTGGAGGCATAAACAGGAGCGTGGGTAGCATCAATTGCCCAGTATAAAAAGAATGGCTGCTGGTTGGCCTGCTGCTTGCTAATAAAATCGAGAGCTTCCTGTAAACAACAATAAAAATGAATTTAACGGAATCATTCTCTGCCATCTAAATCTCTCCAAAAAAAGACATAAAGTCACTGTGGCTTAGAAATCAGTATTAAAATAGACAGTACCTGCAGGTAGATCTGAGTCAAGTTGGCTTCACCTGTCTTCAAATCAATTTTGAAATCTTCATAATATCTTAAGATAAAATGAATCAGAAAAAAAAAAAAAAAAATCAATCCTAAGGAATATACAACATAAAAAGGCTTTCCCCTCCCCGCTTTCCTTACACAAGCAGGTCACTGTTGCTACTTAGCAAATTCTCTTCAGATATTAAAAAGAACATCACCATATTTTTTCTCATGGGAGAAAGCAGTGAAATGGCTAGATCTAAATTAATGACTGCAAGATTTGGACAAGCCTGAGCCACTGACTTTTCACTGGTAAGCTGTTAGAATAAGGGTAGTATGCTCAAAGGTCTTCAATGGAGAGCTGTTTGTTGTGTGAGTAAAATTTGCAGAAATACACAACAACTTTCAGTGAAATAGAGCAATCCTGGAATCAGAACATGGGCTGCTTTGAAAACTTTAAGTTAAACGTATCTTTAGACACCAATTAAGCAAAGAAGGGGGGAGGCAGTCCAGGAGACTAACAGCAAGTGCAATAAGATGATAACCAGACGCAAAAGTGAATGGACAAGAATGGCACAGACTGCAAACTTGGGAGTATGGAGTGGAGTTATGAAAACAGACAAAATGTTATTACAAACAGGAAGAGAAGGAATAAAGAGGTCTTTCAGTACAGAATGGGACCAGCTTCCAAAAGAAGTAGTGGAGTGAAATCACCACAGGAAGCCTTTAGGACATGACAGGATAAGCAAACATCTCTGGGAGGTAGGCACTGTACAGCAGCCACATCCCTAGAGAGTCAACAAGCAGCTTGCAGGTTGGCCTTGGTACTCAGACCTTAATTAATCCTAAGAATCAAACATCTAGTTTCGTATTTAACAAGCCTCAACTTTAAATTTAGATGGTAAGGTAGAGATGAGGAAGACAGGATTCCTACAAAAAACCATTTAGGAGTTTAGAATGAAGTTTATTAGGCAGCTAGCATGCCTAGTTTCTGAGGGACATTAAACCCTAGGAGGAGGTGTGTGTTGTCTCATCTTTAACTGGGAAAGTCAGAGTGCCACCATCACAACTGAGAAGCATCAGGCACTGCCCAGGCAACAGTTCACAGAATCATAGAATCATATGGGATTGGAAGGGACCTCTGGAGATCATCTAGTCCACCCCCCCGACTGGAGTGGGTCTACCTAGAACACATTGCACAGGAACTTGTCCAGGCTGGTTTTGCCTCCTCCAGAGAAGGAGACTCCACCACCTCCCACAGCCTGTTCCAGTGTTCTGCCATCCTCAAAATGAACTTCTTATACTCGAGTTTGTACCCATTTCCTCTTGTCCTGTCACTGGGCACCACTGANNCACCCTCCCTTTAAGTATTTGTATGCATTGATCAGATCCCTCCTCAGTCTTCTCTTCTCAAGACTAAGAAGACCTAGTTCTTGAGTACCCTTTGCTGCCAGCATTGCTTTCAAAACCTCTTCTTCCCCCATGAAGGACTATCCTTGCTTCCTCTCCTAGATGTGAAATTCACATATCTCTCGACAGTTAACCTATACCTTCCCGTTTCTGCCTGCCTCGTGCATTTTCCCACAAGGCTGTCCCTTCACTCTGTCTTAGCTTCAATGGAAACCACCACCCATGCCTTCCCCCCCAGACTAGAGGGAAAGTCCTGCTCAAAAGTATGAGAGCAAAGCAAGAGTGAGATCCTAGCACAGTGTCCTGTAGAGACCAGAAATACGAATGGGTTTAGAAAACTTCCACAAATTAGTCTTGTCTCTTAAGTTAGTCATTATTAAAGATTTGGACACAACCTTCAGTTTAGGAAGGTGGACAGCCATACAAGAGAAGGAGCATTCCACACATCTGATTTCTTATACCCTTTCTATAAGCATTCACTAGAAAAGATCATCACAGAGTATAAAAGATTAAACAGACCTTGGGCCTCACCCAGAGGGCTGTTCACGTGTTCCATGACCTTTTACAAGTATCTTTCCTGCACTGGCTCACTGCTGAATTGCAGGTCACTCAGAACTCTCTGTAGTAAGCATCTCAGATTGTATACGAGGCAGGATATTCTCAATGCTTGACATGGCATGAGAGTCCTCTGCACAGGGTGAAGTATCTGAAGATCACTACTCATCCAACTGAGTCTGTAAGTCTGATTCTGAAGTAGCTGCTTTTTTAGCTAACTCTTTTTCACTGAAATGGGCTTGCTACGCTAGCACTTATCTTCCAGCACTGTAGTGTCAGCAGGGAAAGCAAAGAAAATAGCATTACCAGGCAAGCAGCAATTACCTGCCAATCATTTCCCAGTCCCTATACACAGGGATATTGGGAAGCGCTCTGTTATCAAAAGGTCCAAAATGGCAATTTGGGGATCCAAACCATTCATCAAACCCATGTTTCAAGGGATGGAACTGGGGCCTGTGACCCAGATGCCTAGAAGCAAGAGAAACAGAGGAGTTAAAATTCTGCTGCAAAGAACCAAATAATCTCATAAGAATGGCATGCAAGAAAACAATCTTTGCCTAAGAAGAGAAACTTCAAGCATTTTAATCAGATAAATGACTGCAGAGCTTGATCTCTCTCATACTTGTTGCAAGCACATCCATGCAGACTCACTCCAGCACTTAGATATATCCCATTTTACTGTCCAATCTTTGTTTTCCATTGTTTCTTTCTATTGGTGTCTTCTCTCACACTGTCCCAATGATCTGTACTGATGGACTACACTGCCCAAAGCCATTGCAAAGGTGCACATAATGTTTTACTTCAGGATTCTGATCTATAACAAGTCACGTTAATATCGCTAAGCTGCAAAAACACAAGGCAAAGCTCATGAAACGTACCATTTTATCTGCATTCCCTTTATGGAATACTCATGCTGACAAAACAGTACAAAGAGACCTGAATGTAAATGAGAATCAGTTCTTTACATGTGAACATAAAACATGTTTAGCTACTCCTGATGACAACTCTGTTCTACTATGCAGCTGGAAAATTCTCCATCCTTAACTTCAAGATGAAACTCCTCTCTAATCTCCAACTTCTGTACAGAAAATTCTCCATTTCCTTTATTTATGCTATCTTGAATATACAGAATGCCCATCCTCTCCAAGTCTCTAAAGGACATCTCTTTAGCTTAATGTTTATTCAATCATTTCAGCTTCCACTCACAAGCCTGCATCTGCAACCTGTCCATTTTGTGCCATCACCCTCTGCACGCTTTCTGAACACAAGGGGCATAAAATACATTACCTGAAGTAAAATGATCCATGGTGTTATTTGGAGCTACTCCAAAATGAGTTATAACAGAAAACAATCATCATTCCAGGTATGATTGTATCTCGGTGATATAACTAAAACTGCAGGAATCTACCCCTTATTCACATACATAGTAATACAAAGCTATTCTGGTTGTTCCTACAACAGGGGACATTAATAAAATATTTTGTTCTTAGAAAATCCTAAGAGAACTTACAGAAGAAGAGACTTGAAAAACGTATCAAATAATTACTGGGATGCAGAGTATTCTCTCCCTCTCACAACACAAAAAAATAGAGAGATATTTAATGAAATGCAACAAACTCTAAAATGGTCACGGAAAATACTTGATTTGCAAACATATAATTAAACTGTGGAACTTACTGTCACAGGACACCCTGAAAACTTTTTAAAAGGGATGTTGAAAGGATATATTAAAAAAAAAAAAAAGATTTTTATCTTTCAAAGACCTAAAATTCTATGCATGACCAGGATGAGACTCCAATTTAACTACTTTGCATTTCTTTACACCTTTCTAGGAAGCAGGTGGTGTGCACAAATGACAGAGACTGCTACTGCACAGCATCATTCCCTAGTCCTGTCCAGGGTAACAGCCCTTGGGTGCACTGCACACTCATATTTAGCCTGCTTCTTGCTAACAGCTGCAGGTCTTTCCAGATTTGCTGTTTTCCAAATAACTGCCTGGAACCAATCCGTATTTGCGTTGTTTATTTCTTTTCCCTGGGTGTATGAATTTACATTTATTAGCACTGAACTGCATCTTATTGCATTCAGCCCACTGATCCGATTCTTCACGGCCACTCTGCTGTCTGGATTTGTGATAATAAATATTTCACTGTCTTAGGTTAGTTTGCTTTCCTTCCAATTTCAGCAGCAGCAGTGAACCCAACCACATTTCAAACTCAATCTTCTCTAACTTGTTAATAAAACTGATAAATAAATTGTACCCCATTACTTTTCTAAACAGTATCCCCCCCAATACTGCTCCTGTCCGAAGTCTCTTCATTAACAATTACTCTGTTAACCAAGCGGTACTCCTCAGTGTCTATGTAGTTTCAAAGATGCTATTTATGCATTTATTTATTACAGCACTGTTCCAAACTGTGAATCAACTGTTCAGACATCCCCAGGTCCCATGGGATTCCATTACAGCCCACAAATGCATTTGAAATTCAAATGTTACAAATGCACCAGTTTCAACTACTACACTGGTAATTCCACCGCGCTTGTTTGATCTGAATACCTTTCAGGTTTTTCCCTTCCTATTCTTTGCAGACATCACAAAATACAGGGGTTTGGAAGTTCTTTTATAACCTCTACGAAGTTTATACTGTATTTCCATGAAAATCCCTGAAGGCAAAGGACAACATGCACAAAGTACTGAATCATCACTCTAGGTCTTTTAAAGCACCTGGTATCAATCATCCCAACCAAGCCTATTCCTATTCACCTTGACCTTCTACGTTTGACAAACAATTTTCAATGTAGCCTTGGGATTGTCTGCATCTTTATTTCTGTATCACACATTTCTACATGCCTCATCCCACTCCCCAAAAGAAGCTTTCACAATTTAGTCTACTCTATTAACAAAAAATCCAATATATAGCAGGGCCCAAAGATAAAAAGCACATGGGTGCTCGCTGCAAATTCCGACAGAATTAAATTATTAAATTACGTAGTGTGATACATGGATGAAAGCACAAAGAGTTGAAGGGTTTACAAATAGATCTATATCCATAAAAACCCCTTCAACTCTTTGTATGAAGATGTAGGTAAGTACTTGTAACAGTAACACTCAATTCAGAAATTGATCACAGCAGGGGGGAAGATCCATCACAGATTTAAAAAATTGGACATCTGAGTTTCAAAACAGTTTTGTTCTTGCAGTCTGGTAGTCCTGCTGCTCCTTCGCAATACATACACTGTATTGTGTATTGTACATACACACTGCATACATACACATACCCAAATCTCAAAGCAAGAGATTTTAAAATAAGTTTACCATTTTCCAATGATCTTATTGGTGTATCCAGCTTTCTTCAGCAACTCTGGAAGTAGTAATTCAGAATCTGGGATTCCTCCTACTATATCCTGTGGCGTGTATGCTGCATAAAAACACCAAACAAACAAAATCTTTCCAACTCTTACAAATATTACAGCAAGCAGCTCATGGCTACCCATCATTAGAAGCACTGTTACTAGATCAGAAATAGCAATTAATTTGTAGTCCCAGCAATACCACTCCTTGGAAGTCCACCCAGGCCACAAGATGAAGAGAACAAATTAATTCAGAGAGATCAAAGAGAAATCTCCATCCACTTGCACTCCACGGCCAATAGTAAAGGGGGCTGCCAACACAGAATGAAGGCAAGACCCTTGAATAGGGAGGTCATAAAGAAAGTGCGTGCTTTAGGTGTGCACTGGAGTTGCCTTTATGCTTGCAAATCTGCTTTATATTTTAGAAAACGAAGGCATTTTTTTCCTAAATCAAATAATAATAAGCTTGCTCAGACTTCAAGAGCTAAAAGAAATTCTATGTCTCCCACAGTCCACAGTTCTTTGGTCCTTGAGAATCTAAGGTGTGACTTTAGATAAGACAGAGATAGGCTTGCTGATACACAGTGTGAATCAGCACATAGCTGCTGATTCTTGCCCAAGCATGCATGGTTTCACATGGCATCTGTCTCACTGGAACCAATGACAGGATCCAAAATGAACCCAGGGACACTATGAACTGGTAATCTTCCCCTGGAAGCGACACATGCACAAAGGTGCCATAAAACCACAAAGGCTGAAATGGTTAGAAAACCACTCGCTGAATAAAACTGTAACCAGCTTGTTCTTTACTCTGGGTGTTAACATACACCCCACATGACTTACTTTCACCAGGCTGCCCAGAGGAATCAGTAAACAAATGGATCAACTGTTCTTGTTTATGTCTCTTAAGGTGTGGAGTTTTTCTGCTTGGTGAGGAGGAAGCAATAAATTTCACGCTTATTAACAGCAGTTAACATGGTAATCTTTTTGAGCCACTCTGGAAGATCCACAGGGGAAGATCACCACGCCAAGCTTTTGCTCAAAGCAAAACTTCCTACAAAGCACAGAGGGAAATCAAGAGAGGCAGGTAAATCAGCAGTGAAGCCCCTACCGTTTCTGGCATGTGCATTGGTGGTGTAAAAACCATTCCTGACTGGGAGACGGCCCGTCAACAGTGCTGCCCTTGCTGCAAAAAACAACAAAAAACCCGATTTATTTCATGTGCATTCTCTGCTTAACATTAATATTATCACATTAAGGCTGAGAACAGTGCACTGACTAAAGCACGTCAGTGTTTTTTTGCCACAACCAGCTACTAAGATCACTCCCGTTAGAATAGGGCAGCAGCTCTCCCCTCCAGTGAGCCATGGAGATAGCCAGTTTCTGATACGACAACATTTGAGTTACTCCAGGACAAACCTGACTGAAATTTGGCCCCTCTATTAAATTACCCACCATTGGGGAGTAATTACTTTCAATAGTCAATGTAGCAGCCCTTCTATCTCAGTAATTATAAAAGGAATACCTGACATAGATATGGCAAGAGGAAATTGTAACAGCAACTGATTACATGCTTAAGGCTAGGTTTTCAAGCTTGCCGGAACAAAAGTCATGTAATAGTGAAGAAAAAGCTCTCCAGCTTTGACAATAAAAGTCAGGTCCTGACTGCAGGAAACATTTAAATAGATGCTTAACTCTAAGCATACACAGTACCACCACTGGCTCTTAGCAGGACTTCAGCATATTTTAAATGACTTTTCTGAACAAGAGCGTCATCAGCACACTGACAAATTATGTCCAAAATAAAAGCCCCAATAAAACCCCCCTGTTCCTAATTTTTGTCTTGGCTGCCAATCAGGTTTGAGGGAAAAAAGAAAGAAAAATACAACATACCACACAGAAAAACCAATAAGGATAAAAATATCTGTCTCCCTGTCCCAAACATTTAAATCTCTTGTCCTTTCCTCAAGAACCTTGCAAACCACCAGGGTCAAAAGCAAGACACAATTTGCTGACATTCCTTGCATGAAAGTCTCATCAAAGACAACGGTATCGGGCAAACTATGTACAAAGTAGGTTCAGCAGTATTTAGATACTGCTTTGTCTGTTTATCCCAAAATAAAAAAAAAAAAGATTAAAAAAATGCAATGACTGAAGCTAGAATACTAAACCATAATGTTTTTTAAAAAATCCTTTAGCTGGAAGGATTTAATCACTAAAACACTGCTTTGTATGAGCCGAAGATTGTAGGTTTTCCAATCAAAACATAAATAAAAAGGGCGCAAAATGCAAGATCAAAGCACCAAATCCAGACTCTGCCCTGAGGGTAATCACTGGTTTGGTTGCTCGTTCACGTCAGATGCTGGCAAACATCCCAATCTTCTCAGAAGGTGGCATGCTTATGTGCTAGTTTAAAACTCAAGTTTACTCACACGGAGAACAGAGGGGGTTGGCAGTATAAAAATCCAGGAAAAGCATCCCTTCTGAAGCCATCTGGTCCAAGTTAGGAGTTTCCTTAGAAGGCTCTCCGAAAGCTCCCAAATCACCCCAACCCATCTGTAAAAAGAACACACCAAAAGATGTAAAAGTACTTTTACTCTTCCACAACAATGCTTCTGGGCCCACATAACACTTTTATTGTATCCCTTCATTTCTAGATCTTTATAGAGCTCATTCTCCTTATTTAGGGATTACTTCACAAATGTGATAAAAATTATATTCCCCAACCCTGTGAAGTGGAGAATTATTAGAGTTTTCACTGGCAAATGGGAAACTGAGGCACACATAAGATTAAGTGACTTGCAGCAGAACTGGGTAAGAATCCTAATGCCTGCACCCTTACTCCAGTGCCTGAAGTGGCAAGTGGACACATACCAGGGAAGAAAAGGAAGTTACACACGATATGCTCAGTGTTTTACAACTAAAAGTCTGACCCTTCAGCCCCTGGCAACATGTCTTTTTCTTGGAACATTGACCCCAGGACTCCACATCAGCCTTCTGAATCTATCTACCTATCTATCCATCTGTGTATACCTAACTAGAAATGCAAGGAAAAGGTCTAAACTCAAAAGCAATGCTGAAGAAGAGAGAAAGTGTCTATTTTAAATGAAGAGCTGGAGAGAAACCTGCCAGAGGCATCATATGTCACTGTGCTTATTTGCAAGACAGTGGTTTCTCTTAATTCAGAGCATCTTTCTCTTAATTCAGAGAGGTCACATGCCAGGAGAACCGTAAAATTACCATCACATTGTCTATGTTCATTGCTGAACACTATCACTGGTAATAATACAAATAAAAGTGACTTAAAACAGAAGGTTCTGGAAGGGAACAGCTTAATGAGCAATTAGGCACTGTGGTTGGTGGAGATTACATTATGCTTTAAAAAAGGCAATAGCTTTCTTTAATACAGATGCATATCAGGTGAGCACCTGATATGGAAGGCGTAATGTATCGAGATCTTTAGAAAGCCATCTGTCTGGTCCCATTTGAGAGTCTAACATTTACACTGCAGTGGTGCACTTTGGAAAAGAAAATTGTTGGAGAGCTGCAGAGCCGGCTGTTGAGGTTTGAGCAAGGAGCAATTAAATGGTACCACCTAACAATAGGATGCAGAATTAAAATGGATTCAATGGCATCACCCTCGACTTCTCTATTCTTCAGTTTCTTTATCAACAAGGAAGAAAGAAAAAAAAAATCATGTTGCTCTAATTCAAAAATAGTGTCAGAGTCACAAAAGTTACTGAAGGATCAAAGGAAAAAGACCATGGGAATGTATTTTTAATGAACAGCATTTTAAATAAATAAGTAGATACAAAAGCTCTAGTCAGGATCTGTGCTTCATCATGTCTTGTGCCATACCAACACTTCTAGAGTGGGATAATCACTGTCCCAAGGAGCTTTCATCTTGAAAATTACAAGTGCCAGCTTGGGGGGAAATATTCCTGAATGGAAAATTGAGATGGACTGCCGGAGGCTCCACTGGCCAGAAAAACTAGGCTTACAAGGTAATTATCTTGTACAGGAGTATAGAAACACTAAAAAAAGTCACGTTGAATTGTCAGAACAGAGCCAAACAGGCAGTAAGAGGTTGCCCACCCTTTGAGTCACATACCCACCCTCATTAGCTTTTCAGATAGCTTAAAACGGGACACAATGCATTTCTACTACAAACACACCTAAAAGATGACATGCAAATACCAAAAGAGAAGCAAAACAAGAAGATGGCAGCACCTTGAACAGGCTGGAACTGAATATATTTCCTTATCCATGTGGCTAAGACCTCTACAGGGCGCAAAAGTGAAAAGACTTGTAGTTGGAAACAAATCTATGATTATTTCTGCTCTTTAATGATTTATTGCCTTTTTTTTTTCCCCAGTTCAGAGAACAAAAATTAACTGAATTAGTTTTCTTCTTGTTTAGTTCTTCAGGAAGGAAGTTTGAGTTTCTAAAACATTTCCTGAAATGTACTTGAGTTCCTTTGTCTACACTTGTAGCTGTTTCTTATTCAGCACTGCTAACACTACATCCATTGCTAGTATTAGAAGATATTGCCACAATTATTTTTGTAGGCTATAAAACCAAACCTTAACTTCACAATGATTCTATCAACGTTTGAAAAACACCAAGACACCCTGTTTTTTAACACTTATCAGCCAGTGGAATCCTTTGCCAAGGACTGTGGGCTTAATTGCTCAGTCATTATGAATGGACCAGTAAATGAGATGATTAGACTTCTAGATAAGGTACATAGGTGTGTAAGCACCAATTCTGAAAGACCTGCATATGGACTTGACTTTATAGATCTGAGAAGTCTAATTTGTTTTCAGCAGGATGCCCAGACACAAGGACTAACGAGAGGTTTGTGTTAATACTGCAGTGTTTCTGTAGAGGACACATGGGGCAGTTCTGCCCTGAAGGAGGGCAGGAATGGGCCAGGTCTGGGCCTTTCTTTCAATTCTTCACCAATTTTTTTACACAAAATCTGGAAAGGGCTAAAGAAATGCAATGAGCGTGATGGCTATGAGAGTAAGTACTTACAAACTTATTCAAATATTCTTCCTTATTTCAATCAGACATTTTCCAGATCACCACAGCAACCCATGGGCTGAGCCTGAATCACTGTGCTGAAGACCTGTGACCCTGAATCACGGTACAGCCCCTGTTCAGCTGCTATCGCACAGGCACTGGCCTATCGACAGCGGGAGGGGATGTAGTACAGGGCTGAACACAGAGACCACGCCACCTGGAAGGGATGATGCCTGAAGGTGGAAACCCTGTGACTTAGGGGGATTGTATACACCAGGGAGAGCCCTGATCCACAGGAGACAGAGCTCTAGGCAGCACAAAGAAGCAAATAAACGTGCAAGACATGCTCTCAAAACACAAGTTTTGCCAGGCCCCAAAAGGTCACTTGATGTGCACTTAGTAAGATGTGCAGAAAGAGTAATTTTTAGGATGAGGCTCATGAGGAGACAACTTGATGAAACCTCTATTTAAAGGCCTCTGCACCACAATAGCTTTGGACCCAGCCAATGCACCATGATGCTCCCGCAAGCTCAGGGACCACCACCACCGCATCTCTGACACGCTGTGCATGTACCACAAACACATTTTCCAGACATCAGCAGAGCATTTCTGACATCAGCCCAGCCTGCAAGGCACTGGTGCTTAAACCGAGCCCCCATCACCAGGGCCTGGGCAAGGGTGGGCCACCACAGGAGCCCCTCCACTAGCCCCAGGACCCTGCCTCACTACAGAAGCCCTGCTCTCACCCCAATGACAAGCCCCCCTCAGCCCACACCCTGTAACAAGAACTCTACGGAGCCGAGGCCCAAATTTCCCTCAGCCACACCGACCTCTTCCCAGCAATTCGAGCCCATCTCTGAGGACAGGCACCCGGCCCCGTTCTTGGTCACAAACCGGGTCCCCTCCCCGGTGACCAACAACCCCCCCATCCACTCTAATGCCCCCCTCAGCGCCATGTGCCAAGGGACTTCCTCCCGGAGACACGGGCCCCCGTCCCCAAGTGACAAGTGCCCCGTCCCCCGGGTGTCCCCCGGTCCAACTCACGTCGTCCATGAGGAGGATGAGGATGTTAGGCGGCGCGGAGGCCACGGCGGGGCCCAGGGCCCACCAGAGGCAGAGGGGCACCAGCAGCGCCCTCGCCATGGCAACCGCCGCCCCGCGCGCCCACCCGCCAGTCACGTGAGCACCGCCCGTCTCACGTGACGCGCGGGAGGGGCGGGGCGGGGGGGACGGCGGAGGCGGAGACAAGATGGCGGTGTGCATCGCCGTGATCGCCAAGGAGGTGGGGCGGGGGCGAGGGGCTTGGCCGGGCCGGGCCTAGGGCGGTGGGGCCGAGTGGGTTCAGGTGGAGCCAGGTGCCTGGAATAGGGCAGCGAGGCCTGAGCAGGAACTGGAGCTGTGGGGCCGGGTGAGAGGCAGATTCTCAGGTTGTGGGGCCTGAGGGGGACAAGCTCCTGTGGAGCCAGTGGAGGTGTGGGGCCTGAGGGGAGTGGGGCTGGATCTCAGGCTGTGGGGCCTGGGGAGGGGAGTGGGGCCCGGTGAGGCTGCAAGGCCTGAGCAAGGAGGGGAACCGGACTGGGGCTGTGGGGCCAGGTGAGGTTGTGGAGTAGGGATAAGGGGAGTGGGCAGGGTCTCAGGCTGTGGGGCATGAGCTGGGGTGAGGGGAGTGGGGCAGAGCCTTGGGAGATGTGGGGGGAGCAGGGCAGACACTGGAGGGTGGAGTGGGCTGGCGAGCAGGCTGGGTCCAGGGCAGGAGGAGCTGGTGTAGAGAGCACAGGAACGGTATGAGGGTGCCCTATGGTGTCCTGCTGTCAGGACAGGAGAGAAGAGGGGCTCTCCTCGGGAAGATCTGGGGACAGACTCTGCTGGAGCAAGGGGGTGGGTCAAGCAGCAGAGAGACCTGAACCTTGCGCCATGCCTGTGCAAGTGATTCTCCTGCCACTGATGTATGGAGAGAGATCTCCACAAGCACTGCAAGGTGTAAAGGGGGATGTGTTGTGACAGCTGTGAACGTAAAATGGTTAAAATAGCTTACTTTTGACAGCAGCAATTCTTTGGGTGAAAGTGCTGTGGCGGCATCAGCTGTCACTTACACAGTGGAGTGGCCAGTCCTTTGTTAGCATACTTTTTTCTCCTCAGAACTATCCCCTCTACATTCGGAGCATTCCAACTGAAAATGAGCTGAAGTTTCACTACACCGTGCATACCTCCCTTGATGTTGTGGATGAAAAGATCTCTGCGATGGGCAAGGCTCTGGTAGATCAGAGGGAACTGTACCTAGGGCTTCTCTACCCCACTGAAGACTATAAGGTGTATCTTTCTAATGAAAAATTGCCATGCCATTATGTATTTATAGGCTCTTTTTTTTGTGAGGGAGGGAATCCATGTGGGAAACCTCTCTTCCTACCTAGTGCCATGTTAAAGACATCAGCAGAAAATATACAGACTTGTTCACTGACCAGTTTGTCAACAACAGTTGACTGTGACTGGAACCAATCTTGGACTCCTTAATAACACCAGTGACAGTAGCAGGAGTATGAAGGAGTCTCTGGTTGAGTACCTAAATACCAGGTCCGTGGTCTGACTTCTCTAAAATACATACTCCACAGCCACAGTTGCTTGAGTGTTTTTAAGTCACAAAGTTGATCTTTTAAACTTTGCCTTTTTCTCTGAATACCTTAGATGGAAGTTATCTGCTGTAACAGACCTGTTACCCTGATTTCTGGGTTTTCTTATGGTTGATTTTTTTAAGGCCCCAATCACACTGGCCGATACTAGAAAATCTCCGGGTCTCTGTGGTCTCCCGAACAAGAATAAATAAGGTGGCTGTCTCATTGAAACGCTTCTTAAGAAGATGGAAAACTTCACCAAAAAAGCTAGTGGGAGGCTGCTTCTGAAATTGCAAGGCATGCCTTACTGGGCAGCGCAAGAGCAAAACTGACCTGGAGTTATTAAAGATGGCATCAGTCAGGTAGAAAGGGGATATGGTTCCTGCAGTCTGGTGTCTTGCTTACCTTGTCTAGTCCTCATCTGGGTGTAGCAAGAATGTCACGCTTCCTCTCAGCTTGTTTCTTTGAGTGTATTCCAGCCTTGTTTTAGTTGCTTTGACAGGCTCTGGTGTGTCAGAAGCACATGCCTTAACAGCTGCACAGATACGGCTACGTGACAAATTCGAAGGTGAAGTTTGTTATGGTGGTGGATTCTTCAAACACAGCACTTCGAGACAATGAGATCCGCAGTGTAAGTGCAGGAAATCAGAGCACAACTTGCCACATCAGTGTTTTTGCTACTTCCGCTTATTCATAAAGTGCTGAGAAGCCAAAAAAAAAAAAAAAAAATTAACTACAATCCCTTTTCAGATGTTCCGAAAGCTGCATAATTCATATACGGACATAATGTGTAACCCTTTTTATAACCCTGGGGACCGTATCCATTCCAGGTAAGTCAGCTGATCGTACTGATCTTTGTCATCTTTCTGGAACTTGCAGTGTACTTACAATGTAATAGGACCAAAAGCATAACCCCTGTGGTTGACCAGTTCAGATGTTGCATGCTCTGACTGCCTAAATGGAGAACAGCTGTGTTGTCTTTGGGCCATTTCTGCAGAACAGAAAATTCTGATAATCAGCCTCGTGAGAAGTTAACACTGAACTCTCATTCCCACCTCAGAGCCAGCGTTAGAAGCTTTGGCTCAAGAAAATTAATTTCTTGGGGAGAAAAAAATTTCCCTGTTTCATAGGTAAATACGAGCGTAAACATAAGTAAACAGAGTGAAAAACTGCACTTTTCCAGGGCTTATCCATGGGTAAGGTCAGATGGGCATTCAGCACATGTAATTCCTTGTATGTGAGGGCCAGTGCCTCCCATTTCTCATTTGTAATCTTACAGGGAATTTTAATAATGTTGGGAGTTTTGTTCTTGCCTAGGCAAGAACAACTTTTACGCTTTGCTGAGACAGGTCTAACAGCCAGGATAAGGCTTGTCCTTACTTCAGCTTAATTAAGTCATTATTTACTCAGCAGAGCATGCCACAGTTAGAGAGTAAAACCATGTACTCTGCCTGGGGAAAGCAGCTTGTTAACCAGTAAGAGGCATTGTTAGCTACTGGTTTTGTTACAGGAGATCTGCTGTGTAGAACTAGCTGCTTCCTTTAATATTCTGTGTTTCCTTCTCTAGGGCTTTTGATAATACAGTGAATTCCATGATGATGCAGGTGTGCTGAGCTCTGCCCCCTCTCATCTGAGCACCGAGAGCATTCCCCGTGTACAGGAGTGTGCCTACAAAGTGATGTATATATTATCTCCATTCTGTGTAATATTTTCAATGTATTCTATGTAAAATAAACTCGACACCTGCAAGATTTGCCTGCATTTCTGAGTATAGCACAGAAGGCACTGTTCAGCTTCATGCCTTCAGGTAACATGTGAGAGGCAGATCTCCCTTCAGGAAGGTCAGCTGAGTCAGGAGGCTGGTTCCCTGCAGAAATGTGTGCAGCTGTGCCTCTGTGCAACTCGCTGGTTTCTGTAGGAATTGGGCTTTGTGCAAAAACAGCAGTTCCTGCTGTGCTTGTGATTAGAGCAAGCACAGCTGCACCAGAGACAGCTACGAGACTATTACTAGGGTCAGCCTAGATTTCAGTCAGCTGAGATGCCCAGGGAGTGACACTGTTCCTCCCAAGCAGGGGCAGCACACGAGCAAGAACAGTCCTGCTCCTTGCCAGCCCCCTTTGCTGCTGCTCAGGGCTGTTTATTCTGACAGGAACATCACAAGCAATGCTTAATTCAAACATATTTGAGCTCCTTGTCCTGTTCTTCCTTAGCTGGGAGCAGCCAGATTTGCGTATACTTACTCCATTCGTTCCTGGAAAGAGGAAACTGCAAGTTGGGTTTCTCCACAGCCTCAGCTGCTGTTTACACACTGGAGAAAGCTCTGGCAGACAGCAAACAGCTGGTCTCAGAGCATCAGCTTAGACCTGATGGAGCCTTCCCTCCTTGGGAAAGAACTTTGGGTGACTCACATGTGACAGTATTTGCTGTTATCACTTTGCACCTTGTTGGGGCCAGGCACAGTTAACAGCAGCTCTGACCTGGGTCATGGAGCACAGGTAGCACAGCTGGGATAAACCCAGGCCAAGAGATTAGGACAGTCAGGATTGCACAGCTGCTTGGCTCATACCAAACTAATCTCTATTAGCATCTCCTCCCCCTCCAGCTCGCTGCTCTTCTAATTAAAGATTACCAAATCAATAGCAGGTATTTATATACAAAAAAAAACCCCAACCCAACAAACTAGACTAGAAATGCATCCCAGCTTCTTGATCACTTGTGGAGTTGACTCATACTGTGTGAGACTGTGCAGCTACAGCAAGTTCAGTGTAGGCACCAAGCAGCTACTCTGTGCTTTAAACACACATCTCTACTGTGACTCTTTCCTGCCCCACACGCAACAGCCTGTGCTTCAAGCACCTCATCAGTTAAAGCTATATAAAACATAGCTAAAACTAAATAAATAAATAAAAAAAGATAAGCTGCACAGCTCCAAAGGATACAAGCAGCCTGGAGAAAGCCAGGTCAGTGCAGAGTGTCAGCTCACAGCCAGCTGAGGTTCACACAGCAGGATCATTTATTTTAAAAATAAGTGACATTTACAATACTTCCTCAAACAGAACTTAAATACATTTAATCAACGGCAACCTGTCAAATAGCAGGAGATGAAAGTGTTTGAGCCTCTCCCACAATCGAAACAAGGCACAGCAGTACACTGCTATTCCAAAACATTTTCATATAAAAATCTTTACTCTTTCACTCAAGAGGCAGGAGCTCAGCATTTCCTCTTCTACAAGAGAGTCCGAACACCCCAGAGTAGTTTTTGTTAAAAATTTGCAAGAATTTACAAAGCTACTAAACCTAAAGTTTAAAGCCCTAGAAAAAGACAGTTTTAAGAGTCTAAGCCTAAAGGTAGCTCGGATCGAGGCCAGCCTTGGCAGCAAAGTCCACACTGGGAAAAGTCAACACAACATCAAGAGTTAAGGCCCCAAGTTTTAAAAAAATAATCCTGAGATCTTAAGTGAAAAGAAAGAAAAAAGAAAAAAAAAAAAACAAACACAAAAACCAGTGGGACTTTTAGCCTGGCAATGCCCCCTGAGCTGTGAAAAGCTGCTTTAGGAGTCAGTTGCATCTGAGTTAGAGGAATCCTAACCAAGGATCCTGAAAGCTTAGTGGGAAAATTACATCATAAAACTGATTCCAGTGCAGATCTTCACGCAGTAGCTCTGTCTGCTGGTGTTTGCATCCTGCCTCTCTTTAAAAGGTTTTCCCCTTTAAAAATAAGCGGTTTCAGAGCTCATAAACACAGGATCAGCAGGAAGGGGAAAGTGCCAGGCAGCGCTGGTTCCCTGGTGCCCAGCTCCTGTGGTGCCCTTTGGTCCTGACCCTCTGGTTCATCCGGGCTCACGCCATCCCCAAACAGGGATGGGCAGCAGGAATGGTGATGGGAGTAAAGAGGAGGATCAGAGCACATTTGCAACAGCAGAGGTGATTTTGTAATGCTGCTGCTGCTAGAAATCAAGTGAAACGATGCTTTAGCAGCACTCTGTGATCCCTATAGCTTCAGAATAAAAGCAGGAGCAGGATGGGGGGAAAGAGGGGCTTGTTGACTTCAGAAATAAAAGCAGGAAAAGGTTTTGTGACATCCAGGTCTTGTTTTAACCCACCACGGAGATACAGAGGCTTTCAGAGAAACAGCAAAGAATGCCTTTTCCCTCCCCTCGTTACTAGAGCTCCAACAACAGCAGCGAGCTAAAAATCAGACCCAGGACACATCATAAAGTTCCATCATCTTCCCAAGAGCAAGGTCAGAAATCCACAAGGATGGTGGAATAAAAGAAGAACTCCCCAGCACTCAGGTCTAGAGCTATAACCCAAGACTTTTCCCACTGATTTAGAGAAGAAAAGAGTCTTTGGAAAGGTATTTAGGATCTTATGGGCAGGAGAAAGCAGCATCCAGATCCTGTAGAAACAGCCAGCAAAGCTGAGAGTGCTTCACAGGCTGAGCAGGACAGGTCTGCCCTCGCAGTGGGGTGGAGGGCATTCAGACAGCTAAAAGCCAAACCAGAATTACTGCAAACCTTCCACTACATCCCTTTTCTACGGGATGAGGATGAGACTGTTGTTCCAGGAGAGCTCTTCCCAGGACAGGGTGTTCTCTGGAATGAGACTGTTCTCAATGAAAGCTCAATCTCCTAAGCAAAGTTAAGATGAGCCTCTCCTGGGATCCTGGCAGGGATGCAGCTGATGTGTGGGTGCAGCAGATCCAGTGTTCCCTCCCGCTGCCTCAGCAGTAATCTCGTGGTCTGGCAGATAGCATTTAAAAATTAATCTTTTTTGGCTTGGCATATTCTTAAATCTCTCCAGTCTCTCCCATCTCCTCATTTCAGTCCCATTGGCATCACCAGGTCAAGTCCAGTCCTCTTCTAGTAGGGAAAATACCACGGCAGCAGCCTTGCCCGACCCCTAAACAAGAACAAAACCAGTATTCTAAAGCACTGGAGCACTGCTCAGCCGAGATGTCAGCTGTGCCAAAAAGCACAGCTACCTGCTCCTCCACCCCACCAGGAGCTGGGACTCACCCCTCTCCCCCAGCTAACCCAGACTGAACCCCCAAAAGACAGGGGAGCCCCAGAGCTCTGAGACCGGGTCAGGCTGGGAGTACAATGCCCACCCAACACCCTCCAAACCCCTAGAGGGACAAGAGGACAGCAACGAGTTTCCAGGTGTTTCTTCCACCCCCAAAGCTCCTCTTCTGCTTCCTCCCACAATGGTGAAGGGTCTGGGGCATCATTGAAGCTAATCTGCAGCGAGCTCACAGACACACAAGCAGCGGGAGGTGTGCTGGAAAATAGCTCCAGGCCTGTGCTGGGGACATGAGGGATGCCAGGACAAGCAGCAGGGATGGGTCTGCCACACCATCACTGGCTGCTCACTTCATCCTACTCCCTTCTGGCTGCCCACAATCCTCCTGAGATGCCCGTGTCCCAGCCAGACCAACCACCAGGCTCCTGCCAACCCCACAGGCTGTGGGGTGATGCTAACAGCACACGATGGGCAGGAGACATTTCTAGCACACATCTCCAGGAGGATACTCCTGCCAGAGCCCTCCTCCATCCTCCCCTGCGTGGGAGGTACAAAACCAAGCAGCTGAGCACAGCTGGGACACAGAACAGCTATCCTCATCCTGGGGACACCCTGCTCCACAGGGATCTTGACCCAAAAAGGCAAGGAACCCCCCGCACGCTCACCTGTACGTCCTCCCTCGCACCCTCTGATGCTGCCCTCCATAGTAGCCTCCCCGCTGGGCCAGCCCTCCCCGGGCTTGGAAGTGGCCCCAGTAGCCCCCGCGGTCAGTAGTGCTGATGCCTGGCATGTTGGTCCTCTTGGGCAGCACCTGGAAGACAGGGGGTGGCTCAGCCAGCACTGGGGTTTGAGGCAGCCCTATGCATGTGGGGCTGGGAAGGATGGATACACCATCCCAGGGCCTCATCCAGCTCTTACCTTAATGACGCGGCCTCTGAACATGCTCTCATCCAGCTCCACTGCAGCCTTCACGGAGCTCTTCTCTTCAAACTCAATGTAGGCATACCTGCAAGGGGATAGGGTGAGCAGAGCTCCAAGGACACCCCACTGCCCCCAAAGGCTGGGGAACACAGGGCAGGACCCTCAACACCCCAACCCCAGCTCCCACACACAGCACTGACCCTTTGGGATGGCCTGAGAACTTGTCACAGAGGATGGTCACTCGGTTGATCGGCCCACAGCTGTTGAAGTGAGACTCCAGCTCTTCTGCTGTGCTCCCATAATCCACCTGCAATGACAATCCCAGCCCCTCCAGCCAGCTTGCTCCAGCTCATAGGTTCTGCATTCACACATCATCATGGGGGAGACAAAGGCCTGGCTGGCCCTACTCACACCTTGCCACCATAGCCTCACCATCTCCTGAGGCTCAGGACACCCTTCCAGCTGGATGCTCCAGCCTGGAAACCCAAATCCAAGAGACAGCATACCCCCCCCAGCTGCTTTGAAGGAACAAGCAACACTGCACAACCTTCAGCTTCCAGAGGGGTATATTCTGGGGAGCTGACACATGCAACAGATTATCTGCAAGTAGCTGAGAATCATGGGCAGGTGCCGAGTTACATTCCCAGTCTGGGCTGGGCAGAGGGGAAGCATTTGGGATGGGACCAGCCTGCCTTTGGTGGGGGGCAGACAGGCCCCCAAGCTAGGGATCTCAAATATATGTCCAAGCTGGGGAAGGAGCAGAGAGGTGGGCTCTGCTCTGGGATCTCCTGCTTACATTGCCCACATAGATGGATCGCTGGTCAATCTCCTTCTTCTCCTCGGTTGTTTTTGGGAAGAAACCTGCAGAGACAAATGTTTGTGCTGGACAGAAGCCCTCTGGCAAAGGGACATCAGTCTGTGCAGGTCTGCTCCCAGCCACCAATGAGCTGTCACACTGCAAAACTCCTTGGGTCCTTGGTCATGTCCAGGAATACCCAAATCCCCACACTGCTGCTGCCACTTCCTCCCTCCCCTTTGTCCCCTCTCACCACACAAAAAAAGAAACCTACAGGGTGGCCGCTTTATGAGGGCTGTTGGTGCTAAACTTAATTACTTAACTGAATTTAATTTACTTCAATTTACTGCATCTTGTCCTGTAAAGGCAGGATTTGGATAAAGCCTTAGCACCATGCCATGCCTGGGTCTCCACCTTGAGTGTCCAGTCTTAGGCTGCCAGGAGAGTCAAAGCAGTGTGCTCTGACTCTGATCACCACGCTGTGCCTCAGGGGTGTCCCTGGGTGGGTGGGGGGTCTCCAGCACCCAGGGAACAGCCCGTACCTGCATCTGAGCTCATGATGAAGCGGCTTTCAGCTTCCAGCTGCAACTCCTTCAGCCTCTCATCCTCCTTCTCCATCTCCCTCACTTTAGCTTTGATGGCCTCCAGCTCCTGCAACCCAAGCCCAGACTCACATGAGCAGCACATGGAGCTGGGACACCCCCTGCACTGCTCCCCACCCTGGGCTGGGACATTACAGTGCCACACAGCACACAACTCCACCAGCAGTGTCCTCCCAGGCTGGGGACAAGGGTGAGCTGGGTGCTGGGGACAACAGCTTGTCCCACAAAAAGGGAACTCAGCTCCCAGCTTCACTGGGAAGGAAAAAAAACACACACAGGGAAAAACTTCCTTTTCTGTGCTTTCCTGTGGAGCACCACGTGCTGCAGCAGGGATGTCCCAGAGCTGCCAGAAGGAACTGGAGATTTAAACTGGTGACAAACAGAAGCCATTGACTCTTGCTCAGCCAGGCAGACATCTCAGCAGCAAGAGAGCCACAATTCAATTTCCAGCTTCTCAGGTCAGGGAGTTTAACAACAGAAGCCCCCAATTATTCTTATTCTTTGTTTTCAGAAGTGCTTGAAGAGAAACGTAGAAAGTTGCCTATTTCCTTAAAGGAAGAGGGAAAACTGCTCCCACATTCAGCCAGGCACTCACTGGGTCTGGCACAGCCAACTCCTCTGCACTGTCCTCCCCCAGGTGACTCAGGTCCGGGTCATCATCTGCAGCCTTCCGCAGAGCTGCCATCTTTGCCACGTCCCAGGATGCCTCCACCGCTGCCAGGGACGGCGTGTCCTGCCACCAGATCCCTGAAGTGCCCAGGAAGAGAGGACTGGGCAGGAAGAGAGGCAAAAAGCCATTTAGCAAACAAAAAAAAAGCCGTTTAGCAAGCAAACAGCCATTTCACATAGAACCCAAAGCAGAGCATCAGCCAAGCAAAGGCTTTAATGGTGCTTCCAGCAAAAGGAGGAGTAAGTGCAGCAAAAGCAGCTTCCTCTTGGTGCTGCAGGACCCCAGAACCACAGGACTGAGAGCTACTGAAAGGTCTCTGCCTGGCATTGAGCCCCGTCCCAGCTCGGGGGGGTGCAGAGAGGAGCTGGAAGGAGCTTCCCTCAGGTGGAAAAAAAAAACCCCAAAACCCAGGCACAAGCATCACAGCCCGCCGGTGGGGAGAGCAAGAGGAGGCAAGGACCCGTCCCACCGGCAGAGCTCCCCGGCTGCACAAGAGGGAACGGCAGGGAGCCCTTTCCTCCGCCAAGCGCAAGCAAACCCGCACCTTTCCAGCGCCGGGCTCTCGGTATGAACCCGCCGAGGGACAAGCTCCCCCACCTCTGAGCGGGAAGCTGACCCCTCCGCCCCGCTCCTCCAGCCCCGGGAGCCTCAGTGCCTGCCACCGGGCTGGGCCCCCATCCCGGTCCCTCCCGGTCGTCGTCCCCCGTCCCCCCCAGACCCACTTGGCCCGGCCTCCGAACATGCTGCGCTGCCTCCACGGAGCGGGCGGAGACCAAAGGCGCGGCGCCGCGTGCCGATCCCCCGCCGCCACGTGCCGCTCTCCCCGCCGGCGCGCCGCTTTCATACGTCAGTGGCCAATCAGGGCAGGGGGAGCCGACAGGCCCTGCCCCTTGTCGCCAGGGCGGGGGGAGGCGGCCCTGCCCAGACGTGACTCTGAGAGCGGCGGGTTCGAGCCCCAGGGGCGGCAGTCCACACGCGAGGCCAGGTAGGGGGATAGTTCCCCCGGGTTTGGGGACTCCCCCCCGACTCTCTTTGCCCACCGACCCCTCTGGTGTTGCTGGGAAACTCAGACAGCTCTTAGCAACTGCCTCCAGCACAGGGGGTGCAGCATCTGCACCAGGGATGGGATATCCCTTCTCTTTGGGTTCTCAGGGTCCCTGTGGGGACATTCCCACAACTTGCACATCATTCTGGACCAGGCATCCCCGTCCTGGACCATATATCCTCATCCTGGACCATGAACATCATCCCAGACCATGCATTCCCATCCTCAACCATGCATTCCCATCCCAGGCCATGCACCCTGTCAATGAACCCCCATTCCCAGAACCTGCCTTGACCTTGGCAATCCTGGAGCTTGAATGCCCCCCGCTGTGGACACCCCTCCTCAGAGCCCGATGCAGGGCAGTAAATGATCCCAAGGCTGTAATGAACCCCCCAGGGTTAGGGGCAAAGGGTCAGGGGCACAAGGTGCAGCTGGAAGAGGGGGGCAAGGGCACCCAGCACAAGCCCAGGCTACAGAGCCTCCAGTTGATATTAAATTGTCTTTATTACACAGATACAGAGTTAAGAACAGACATAACCTGAATCATAAAGTTTACATCTTTCACAGGTCAAACATACAGTACACTTAAGAGAAAGCGGGAAACAGCAAGGGGAGGGGACAGCATGCCGAAGGAAAGTCCTACCACGTCATCTCTCTGGACTGGCCCCCAAAACCCACGCGGAGGGGCAGGACAGGCTGCCACCATGCCCACCCAGCCCTAGTAGAGGGGTCTAGTTTCCAGCCCCCCGAGGACCCCCTGTACCCCAGCGTCCCTGTCCCCAGGGCTGGCAGGGTAACACAGGTAGGGCTCAGCCCCATGCGGGACCAGGGAACTGGTGCTGCCCACGCAGCCATGTGCTAGGGGGGGATGGCAGCACAACACCTCCTTCCTGGGGCTGTGCTGTTTGGTGGCATCAGAGGAGCCCCCGGGGCATGGCAGGAACACCCCAGCACAGTGCCTGGGACTTAGGAACAAGCTGACATCCTATCCCTGACCTCAAACCCAACAGGATCCAGGAGGGCATCCCAAGGAGAAGGGGAGACCCCAGCATGTCCCAGAGAAGAAAGGTGAGGAGGGGCTGTGAGGGGGCTGGGGGGCAGGGGGGTCTGGCAGTGATGGAGCAAAGCCTGGGCAGGTGTGGGACCCCAGCCTTGCTGGGATGCGGCACTTTGGTTTCAGCTGGGATTTCGAGTTGGGAATATGAGGAAGGAGCTGGAGAGACCTTCACCAGCTGGGGATGGGGCCCCAGTGCCACGCTTGGTGCCAGAGGAGAGCCACGTTTCTCCTGACCCTCCAGCCTGGTGTGGCACCCAGCACCCTGGGCTCTGCGTCCTGGTGGGGACCAGGACCTCAGGCATCCTGTCCCCATGCTGCCAACACCAACCCCGAGCCCCAGCCATGATGGCAGGGAGGAAACCCAAGGAGGAGAGCTGTGGGTAGACATGGGGACCCAATATGGCAGAGGACTATGCCCAGCCACCCCGGCACCCCATGTCCCCAAGCTGCCCCACAGCCACCGGCGTGTCCCTGTCCCTTGCCTGGGCCGTGCTGGCACCACGTGGCTCATCCATCTGCCATCTCCCAGCTGCCACCAAGCCACCAAAGGACACAGCTTGGGCATGGCGCAGGGCATTTGTCCCCTGGCCCCTCTCATGCCCCAACATCATTTTGGAGCAAAACCCCGTGGAAGCACCCGCTGCTCTGGCCAGCACCTCCCTGGCCACCATGACCCCCCTCCCTGCCCACATAACTCCGGCCCCGTGGCCACTCTGCCGCTGCCATCCATCCTGCATCAATAATTTTTTGGGAAATACTACACTTTAAAGCTGTCATTCTGGTTTGGACATCTGCTAGCGCCACGCCACCCATCCCCTCCCTCCCCTGGCTTTTGGTTTCAATGCAAGGTTCTCTAGGGTATTTTTATTATTACTTTAAAACAGAATAGAAAATAATAATTAAAAAAAAAAAAGCCAAAACAAAACAGAAAGCAGTGGAAACGAGAGCAGGCTCCATGGAAATGCTCTTGTCCACAGTTTCCCGGCGAGGCGGAGGTAGAGAGGCAGAGCCCCGGTGAGGAGCTGGGCTTGGGGGCACATGGGGACACGCACGGCAGGAAGGGCAGGGACGGGACGGACACCTGGGAGAGCAGGCGGCCCCACAGCAGGTGCATCTGCAATACTCTTATATATTACCTCTTCTCAGGAAACGTAAGAAAAATAGACAATATTACATATGTCACACCATAAATAAAGTGAACAGTCACTTGAGGGGCAGCCGGCAAAGCTCCCAGCCTCAGGGTGCACAGAAACCACCCAGGGGGATGCACCAAGGTCTCAGGGTGCACAGAAGCCCCTTGGGAGAGATTCACTGAAGCCTTGGGTGCACAGAGCCCCCTGGGAGGGATGCCCTGAGATCTCAGGGTGCACAGAACCCCCTGGGAGGGATGCCCTGAGGTCTCAGGGTGCACAGAACCCCCTGGGAGGGATGCCCTGAGGTCTCAGGGTGCAGAGAACCCCCTGGGGTGGATGCACCGAGGTCTCGGGGCACACAGAAATCCCCTGGGGGGAGGATGCACCAAAGTCCTGGGGTGCACAGAACCCCTGCTTCAGGGGATGCACTGAGGCCTCGGGGTGCAGAGAGCTGCAGGAGGGCTTGGTGCTGGTGGCACAGGGCTGGTAATGTCACCTCAGAGGTGCCCCGTGCACCAAGCTCTGCTGCGACACGGCACGGCACAGCACGGCTGTCGCAGGAGGCAGCCGTGAAGGCAGTGCCGGCCCCTGGGTGACTGGCAACACAACTGACCCGGCCCCAAGCCTTTCCCTCCTCTTCTTCCCCTACAGAAAACACACAGGATGGTTTTTTGCAAATGCAGAAAAAAAACTACAGCTCCTATCGAGCACACGACTTCTGTTCGCCTCCAGCCAGCCTCGCTCCCCCACGCCACAGCCTCCAGTGGGTTCTCATCACCTTTTATTTGGCAAATGTCTCTTATTATTGTCACTATCATCATCTTTTTTTTTTTTTTTTGGACCTCTGCAAACACTATTTACATTCACATTAGGGTACAGCACTCCTGCCCTGCGCGGGGCTTCCCTCCTCGGAGCCGGGGGACTTTCCGTATTGCACTCCCGTCCTCTGCGCTTTGTACAACGATGTGAGAAATACAAAATAATCAACATTGTCCTTGGCTGCCTCCTCGGCCAGGAAGGAGGTGGCGCTCGATTTCCTTTCCTTTTTCCTCTTAAAAATCCTTGCAAAATAAATCCGACGCGGGGCATGGGAGTAGCCCGGCAGCGAGGGGCTTTGTGGGGGGGGGGGGGGTGTCCGGACACCGACAGCTTCAGGAAGGGAGAAAGCCAAAATCTGTCTTGTAATCTCTTTTTTTTTTTTTTAATTCTCTTTTTCCAGGTTGGCGGTGGGCAGAGGTAGAGATGTGCCAGCTCTGGCTGCGCCCACCCGGCGGTTCTCAGCCACCATGTCCCCCTCCCATGCCTTGGGGGCTTCCTTTTTTCTTTTAAAAAAAACACCTTTTTTTTTTTTTTTTCCTTTATTTTAATAGAAACTCTTCAAAGCCCCGGGGGCGTGTCCGTCCATCCTTGCGGGGAGGGGAAGGAAGCGACAACGGAACGAAACGAACTTTGGCAGTGGAGAGATGTTTGGATCTTCCTTGGTTTTGGATTTCCTTTGGAGCAGAGGTGAGTCTGGTCTGTTCTTGGCTAGCTAGCAAGGTAGTTACAGGTCAGCGTCCGTCACACGGCTTGACTTTGCGTCGTCTGGTTTTTGGATATTTCTTTTTTTTTTTTCTTTTTTTTTTTTTCCTCTTTTTTACAATTTCTTACTTAAAGCCAAAGAGTCCGACGTTTTCTTTTTTATTTTCTTTATTTTTTTTTTTTACAAAAAAAAAAAAAAAGAAAAAAAGGAGGGAAAAAAAAAAAAGGAAGAGAGAGATGAAGAAAAGAAGTTTCTTTCCTCCTGCAAGCGAGCCCCTTGGCAGCGCTGATGCGGGCCAGGGCCAGGGGCCAGCCGGCCTCTCCTCACATCGCTGTGTGGTGAGGCTGCAGCCAAAATCCCTCATCCGGAAAGAAGAAAAGGAAAAAGACAAAAAAAAAAAACCCCAAAACAACAACAAAAAAAAGGAACCATAATCCCCCAACCGATAGAAAAACCAACCAAAAAAAACCCAAAAGCCAAAACAAAGACCGAAGAGAGAACAGAGAAGACCGGTATTTGCCTTAACTCCACTTAAAGCCCAGTTTGAGGATCCGTGAGGATTATTTGTGAGAGCTAGAGAGGTCGTTTCGGAGGTCACACGAGTCAGGTAGCTGAGGAAATTGCATCGAGTGCAGTCCATGTCTTTTGGAGAGCGGTGGTAGCAGCAGCAGCAGCAGCGGCGGCGGCAGCAGCAGTCCGAGGGCTCAGCGGGACGCGCTCTCCAGCGGGGCCGGGGTGGCCGGCGTGCCGGCGCGGGAAACAGCCGCCGAGCCTGTCTCGCTGGGGCTGCTGGCGATGGTGGCCACCCCGTCGGGTTGGCATGGGCCCGGAGGAAGCCCCACGCCGGGGGTGGGGGCGGAAGGGGCTGGCAGCCCTTGCAGAGTCTGCCCGCAGACGTGGTGGTGCTTCTCCCAATCCTTGTGCTGGCAGAAGGAGCCGCAGTAGCGGGCGGTGTTGCAGCCGCTGCAGGTCTCGCTCGCTTTGCGCCCGCAGTTCCAGCAGCTCTGCGGGGACAGCAAGCCAAGCCTCAGCCCTGGGTCATTCACCCCCCCATCCCATGCCATGAACCCCCATCCTGGACCGGGCACTCCATCATCCCAGACCCCGCTCCCCTATCCTGGACCAGGCATCCCCATCCTGGATCATACATCCTCACCCTGTAACATGTACCTCATCCTGCACCATGCACCTGTATCCCAGACCATGAACATCATCCCAGACCATGCATTCCCATCCTGAACCACACATTCCCATCCCAGACCATGCACCCTGTAAATGGACCCCTATTCCCAGAGCTTGCACATCATCCTGGATCAGGCATCCCCATCCTGGACCATATACCCTCATCCCAGACCATGCACCTCCATCCAAGACTCTGCTCCCCCATCCTGGACCGTGCATGCCATCCTGGATCATGCACCCCCATCCCCAGCTCGGTGCAAGGAATCCCCTCTTCTTCCTGCCGCCCCTCCATACCCAATCTTGCATGCACAGATCCTGCAAACTTGATCCCAAACGCTTGTGGGTGCCACCAACCCCGTCCCCACCTCGCTTGAGTCCTCCTGCTGATTGATGACGGTCAGGGCATCCTCCGAAGCCTGGCGCTTGGCCTCGGCCAGGGCTCGCTCCATCTTGGCTCGCTCCGTCGTGATCAGCTCGTGGGCTTTCCGCTCGGCGTCTGACACGGCCTTCTGCAGCTCAGACATGGCCTGACGCTTCACCTCATTCACGGCTTCTTCTGGAAGGAAGGCGGCTGAGCATCTCCCTCTGCAGCGGGAGGGCTGCGAGCATCCACCCTGTGCCACAAACCCACCCTGACCCCCTCCAGCCCCCCAACGTAGCACAGGGAGGGGATGGGGCAGAGATCCTCCAGCTCAGCACACCGATGGGCGCTGGTGCCCACCCTGAACTCACCAGCCTTCCTCCAGATCTCCTCCGGCATGTACCCAGAGAGGGGCCGCGGTGTGAACTCCCGGTGAGCGTCTGTGAAGGAGATGGGATGATTCCTTTAGGAGATGCCAGCCCCTTCAAACCCACCCCCCAGCAACGCCGGACCCCCAGGGGATCAGCACAGGCACCCTGGAGAAGGGTGCAGCCCCCCCCACCAGCCATATGCACCCCGCAGCCCCGGGGGTCAATACCTAACTGGGGTGCCTCGGAGGCAGAGGAGCTGTTGTGGGGGCGGGCGGAGGGGGGGCTGCCTTTCTTCATGTCCTCAGCATCGCTGTAGCGCCGGATCCAGTGGTTGAGCTCCTCACGGTCGGCCTCCTGGCACCGCCGCAGCACCGTCAGCGACCGGCGCGTCTTCTCCACCATGTCCATGATGCAGTTCAGCAGCTGGGGGGGGCAGAGGGGGGTAATCACAGAATTATCACAGTTGGAAGGGACCACTGAGATCATCGAGTCCAACCACAAAAAAAACCCCAAACAAAACCTAACAACAACAACAAAAAACAAATCAAACAGAAAACCCACACAAAGCACCCCACCACATCACACCCACCCACAAACCAATAATCTTTGGGCACTAGAGCATGGCCTGAAGAGCTGTGTCTACACGTTTCTTAAATACCTTCAGGGATGGTGACTCCACCACCTCCCTGGGCAGGCTGTTCCTGTGCCTAACCAACTGCTCAGTAAGGTCATTCTTCCCGATGCCTAATCTAAACCTCCCCTGCTGCAACTTCAGACCATTTCCTCTGCTCCTGTCATTATTCACTTGGGAGAAGAGGCCACCACCCACCTCTGTACAACCTCCTTTCAGGTAGTTGTAGAGGCCAATGAGGTCCCCCCTCTTCCCCAAACTAAACATGCCCAGCTCCCTCAGCTTCTCCTCATAGGACTTGTTCTCTAGACCCCACACCAGCTTGGTTAGGGGTCACAATAATGTCATGGTGTAGGGGGAGGGCAGCTCTGCCACAAGCAGTTGGGGGACTGTGGTCCCTGGCACTGCCCAGGGGGGAAATTTTGGCTGTGTTGGGGCTGGTATGCCACCCTGGCTCTAGGAAACGGAGGATGCTTGGGAGAAAAGCCCTGGGGTGGGGTGGGGGGCCGATGACAACACACAGTGGGGATGAAGGGAAAAAAAGTGGGAGGGCAAAGCATGCGTGACAGCCCCATGGGACCCCTGGAGTAGGGGGTGGGGGGAAGGGGGGGCACTACATACGTTGTTGAGGTGCTTCCACTCCTCTGCCCACTCCCGGTCGGTGAGCCGGTGGTCGATCACCTCCTCCTGCCGTGCCCCATGCACCGCTGCAAGGCAAGCACAGGGCAGGGGGGTCAGACCCTTGCAGCACCCCTCTCCCCGGGGAGAGGGGGTGTGTGTCCCCAGTCCCCTATCCTGTTCCACCCCCCCCAGCTATGGCACACAGGGATGCCACCACTCACCGGCGGGCCGCTGGCGCTCTCGGAGCTCCCGGGGGTCTGGGTGGCGGTAGGCATCACGGTAGTGGTGTGCCATGGCCATGTCCTCCAGGCGGTAGTGCTGGGGCAGAGGGGGGGCAGCAGGGGGGTGCCCCAGCCCGTTGGGGGGGTGGCTGAGCCCGTTGCTGGGGCTGTAGCGCTGCGCCGGGCTCATGGTGCACGGCCGCTTGCTGAGGTGCTCGGGGTGCAGAGGGTCTCGGTCCAAACCGTTCTCTTTGGTCCTGGGTGGAGGAGAGGAGGTGGGTCCCTACCTGGGCACCCCAGGGAGCAGGTGGCAGGGATGCATCCCCCCCCTCCCAAAAAAAAAAAAACCACCCCAGTGGCTCTCACCTGTCTGGCGTCCTCCTCTTGCCGCTCTCGCCCACCTCCAGGAGCAGCTCGGAGGAGTCGATGGGAGAGGAGGCGTTGGCGTCCAGCAGCAGCTGCTCGTGCTGGGCCAGGTACTGGGCCGGGGTCTGCTTGGCCATGCGGGCGCAGTGCAGCAGCTCCCGCTGCAGCAGCGGCAGGTTGGCCTGCGAGGAGGCGGGGGGACAGTCCAGTCCACAGCCCCACAGCCCCTCTCCCAACCTGGCACCCCCCTGCAGAGCCCAGCCACCTGAGCACAGCTCCCCCAGCCCGGCTTTGCCCTCAGCCCACCATGGGCGGGAGGTGTGGGGCAGGCAGCAGCTGTCACTTTGGGGTCCTGCTCAACCTTCCCCAGGGACCTGACTCGCTGCAGCATGCCTGGGCCACTCTGGGGGGCATATTTGGCACCCCCCGGCAGGGTTTGGCCACATGCTGGCACATGCACAGCTTCAACTGAGCCCTGGCAGGGGTTGCAGAGCATCATCCCCTGGCTAGATCGGCTGCCTCTGCCACGTTGTCCCTGCAGCTCTCCCCCTGGGGACCTGAACCCCCAGGCTGGGGAGCTCATCTGGTACCCGTGGGACACAAGGACCGGCTGTGAACTCCTCACCCACCCACCATGTGCCCCCTGGGCGCCGTGGCTGCACAGAGCAGCAAGAATTAAGCAGCAAAACCCCTTTTCTGCCCAGGCGCTCTGGCTGCCAGCTCTGGT
Source organism: Scolopax mira (assembly GCA_004320125.1). Classification (NCBI taxonomy): domain Eukaryota; kingdom Metazoa; phylum Chordata; class Aves; order Charadriiformes; family Scolopacidae; genus Scolopax; species Scolopax mira. The sequence continues at coordinate 231,623 of BJBW01000234.1, forward strand.
TTTCTCTTTAGGCCGCTGATCCGCAGCCAAGTTCCCATCTGTCGGACACGTTAGCGCCCGAGCCGGAGATCTGCGCTGCGGCAAGAGGGACAGACCCTCCCCTTCCCTGGCCCGGAGAAAGGGGGGGGGGGGGGGGGGGGGCGGGGAACAACCCCACAAAAACAAGCAAGCCCCCAAGTCTGGGAAACACGCCGAGCCCGGCTGGTTGCAGTTAGGATAATGAGAAACATCTGGAGCCCACGGTGGGAACAGCTGGGAGCGGGGTGCCAGGGCGGCCGGCGGGGCCACCGCGCGCTTGGCAGCGGGACAGCAGGGATGGCTCCCAGCCCCCCCCACAAGCCACGGGGGCCACTAGCACCCAACAGGACACCCTGAGCCAGGCAGCTGGGGATGCACCATCCCCTGGCTCCCACGGACCCCGTGGTTCCCTCCAAACCCTGGTGGGAGGGTGAGGGGGGCTCTGCTGTCCCATCCCTCGTCCCCCCCCCCGGCTCAGCCCTGCAGCATTTCGGCTCCTGCCGTCCCCTGCCAGGAGCAAACTGCTCCGGCAGCTTTGCAGGCAGATTCCTGCGGTGAGCACAGAGCTCTGCTCTTGGGGGCTGGGGAGGCAGAGGTGGAAAAGGGTTGGGTTTTTGTTGTTTGTTTTTTGTTTTTTTTTTTAATTTTGTTCTTCCTCTGCTAACGAGGGGCAGGCGACGCCGGGCTTGAACATCTGCCAGCAGTGCCAGCGCTGCCAGGCATGCCAGCGGTCGGCGAATCCCTCCAGAGCCGGGTGACAGCGCAGAGTCAGCGCAAAAAATGAAAAGGCAAATAAAAAAAAAAAGAAAAAAAAAAAAAAAAAAAAAAAAGAAGGGGATTTTTAATGAATTGCAAATGGTTACCAGCTGGGCCAAACCCCTCGCTTTATTGCAAACAGCCCCGGCCTCGTGTGACTCCACACGTGCAAGGAGCTGGGTGTGTAGGGGGGACGTGTGCCCTGGGGGATGTGGGCAGCCCCACAGGCAGCTGACAGCCCAGACACCAAAGCCACCCCCTCCCAAACCCCCCTTTTCCAGCGATGCCAATGCTAATCCTGACATCCCTGTGGTGCCCGGACGGGGGGAACCCACCTTGAGGAAGGGGATGACGAAGGGTCGCAGCGGGAAGTTGGTGGCCTCCTGGAGCTTGGCGTGAAACTCCTCAATGGTGAGTGTGGAATTCTGTGGGGACAGCCCAGGCTCAGTGCCTCTGGCTGTGGCCTTCTCCCCCTCCTGCCCCCCCCCTCCCCCAGGAGATGCTTTGCTGTTTCTTTGCCATTTCTGCTCCTCTGCCAGCTCTGTCACGTGCAAGGGAAAACCATGCTTGTGGGGAAACACCATGCCCAAGGCTTCGCTGGTGATGCCAGCAGTGGGGACCCAACTCTGTACCTTGCCCACCCAGGGTGCTGAGCAGATCCTGGCAGATGCTGAAAGAACAGCCCCCCATTTTCCCACGATTTATGTCAAGCCAGCTCCAACAGGACCCTCTTTTTTTACCCCATCTAGCAGCATCTCCATCCCAAAAGGAAAACCCAGGATCCCTGGACAGGCCATCACCCCACCAGCCCCGGGGCTGACCCTGCACCCGGCAGACGTACCACGAGCCCCAAGACGAGGGTGCGCACCCGCTCCCCGATCTCGGGGGAGATGTCATTGCCAAACTGCTGCAGCGTGGTGAGGAAGCGCTTGAGTTTGGAGAGCTGACGGGCACCGCAGGCTGGTGGGAGCTGGTGGGTGGAGAGGGAGGCGGTGGAGGAGGTGGCCGGCCCGTTGCTGAACCCGTTGGGGGTGGACGGAGCCCCATTGATGGCGGTGGGTGAGTGGCTGCTCCCGTTCATCACTGCAAGGAGAGAGGGAATGGGAGGTCAGAGTGGGTGGCTGTGCCCTGGCACCACGGGAACAAAGTGGAGGGCTGGGGGAATGGGAGTATCCTGCTGGGCATCATGGGGGTGGGATTGTGGGAACCTTGGGAGGCTTCAGGATGCTGCTGCATCCCTGTGGTTGCATCCTGGACCAGTCCCTGGTGCTGCAGGAGGCAGATGCAGGCGACGGGGAGGGATGGGATGCAGTGCATGCCCCAGCACAGCGAGGGCCTGATCCTGCTCCTCAATGTTCAAGGCAGCCAAGAGAAGGGGCTCCATCCTGCCTCTCTGGGAGCTGCTCAGCAGCCCCCCAGGAGAAGTCACGAGCCACTTCCCACAGAACCCAGCCTGGCTTGCAGCACACCGGTGTCTCTGGCCCTGATGCTCAGGCGGGGAGGACAGAGCACCTCACGCCAGCGGATGGAGGGGCGGGGCCACAACTGGGGGTCCCACTCTGCGGCGGGGCCAGTCCCTTGCTCCTGTACCAGCCTCTCTGCACAGACCCACACCAGCACAGGAACCTTCCCGCAGCCAGCACAGGTGACAACACGTGTCACTCCCAACTTCCTGACCACACTCCACTCCATGGCACCCGAGCATGCACCGCACCGCACCTCTCCCCGCGGGGCACCAGGCACCCTGTTCCTGGGATGGCACTAACCTTGCGCTGCCTGCGCCGCCCTGCCTGCCCTGCCTGCTGCGGCAGGCTCCCGCTCGCTCTACGGCCGGCCGGTACCAGCCACCTGCTAAAGAGGTGCCGAAAATAACCCGGTGGCCACAACTGCTTTTATTCCCCTGACAGGTGCGTTACTAAGTTAGACCCCGCACATGTCCCTCAGCTGGGCTGGGGATGGGGGTTCGCATCCCCGTGACCCGCCGGGGCAGGGAGAGGGGCTGGCGACGGGGAGCGCACCCTGCCCGAGCCCACCACCACCAGCAGCATGGCACTGTGCCCCCCCATGGGACCCTGCACCTCCTCGGGGGGCCTGCGGCTGCGGCTCAGGTCTCTCATGAGAGCGGATGCTTCATTTTACTTACAAAGACAGACCATCGACCATTTCAAGCAACCATGAAAACGGCCGCGAGGCAGAAACGTCGGAGGGCCAGCGTCTCGATCTGCAAGCAAAATAAAACACGCTATGATGAGAGAGCAGAGGGGGCAGCTCTCGGCCCCCTCGGGGTGTGGGGGGTCCCTGCAGGCAGTGCTCCTCGACAGTGGGCACGGCAGTGGGCACGTGTGCCCTGGGCAAAGCCACCCAGACCCAGGGATGGAGCTGGGTCCCTGCATCCTGACGCAGCCAGAGGGAGGGTTCAGGGGATGCTCTGCTGCCTAGCACCTTCCCTGCCTTTTGGGATCACCCCTCCACCAGCCCCAGTGCAGGGGGTGGTTTGCCACATTTCCCCGAGACCAAGACCAACCAAAACACCATCACAGAGAAAGAGAGGCTGCCTGCACCCCCGGCCCTGCATCCTGCACCGAGCAGAGACCTGGGTGCCACATCTGCTGCAGGGCTCGGATTAAAAAGCAAAACCCCTCAGAGCACCGCTGAGCACAAGCTGATTTCTAATTAGAGAGCATCTGGCCAGGAGGGCAGCAGGGCCATGGCAGTGAGCAGCGGCTGTCAGGGAGGCTGCTGCTTGGGGTGGGGGTGGGTGGTGTTTTGGGGGTGTTTTCTTCTCTGCTGGGGTTTCTAAGCAAGAAGCAGTTACGAGCAAAGCCCCTGTGCACACACACCTCCACGGAGCTGGAGCAACCGCTCACTATGGCCACCACCAGTCCCGCTGGGGGGACCATCCTCAGCCCCAGCCTGCCCAGATCCTGCCCTGCTTGTGCCTCTGTGCTGGGACAGTGACACTGACACCAATCCCTGGTGTGAGCTCTGCAGGTGTGCAACAAGCCCACATGCCACTGGTGCAACCAATGCATCAGAGCTCCCCCAGTTCAACGATGCTACAGAGACTTGGGACTCAGACCTCAAGTTCCTACTGAGTCCTCTGATGCTACCATGCCGTGGCCTGGGGAAGGACATCCCTGCCACCGTGGCTGGCTGTGATCCTGCCACTGCCACACACAGATGGGCAGGCAGGTCCCCACACACCCAGAACCCCCGATGGAGCCAGCTCCAACCGTGGGGACACCCCCAGCACACAGCATCCTAGCCAGCGCTCCACAGAAGAGAGGACCCAGGGCCACGCGCTAATCCATGCCACCATTTGGTGACCTTGAGGCAGGAGACCAGGACATCCCCATCCCCATGCACCTTGCAGGGCACTGTTGGCAATGGGCAGTGCCACAGTGCTCCCCGCGGGCAACATGCATGACCTGGAGCTCGGGACATGCAGCCCAAAGCCCTTCTCCAGTGCAAGGATGGGCAGTGCCACCCCACAGTGTGGCCAGCACCGCTCAGGGCTCTGAGGATGCTGCCAATCCGGGATGCAACGTATGACCCGGAGGCGAAGGGAGCCGGGCAGCCTCCCTGCCTGGCATCCCGTCCCCGTCAGCATCCTGGTACTCACTGGTGTTTGGTGTGAAGGAGGGATGGCGCGTGGCTCCCTGCGTGACAGCTGGCGGTGGCGGAGGCATGCTGGGCGGCGTGGACCTGGACTGTGTCTTCACGTCGGCCGGTGAGTCGGGCATGGTGGCAGCCCGTGTCTCCGCGTTATCTGCAGGGAAAGGGCACGGGGCAGTGAGTGGGGTGTTCCGGGCAGCACCATGCTTCTCCTGCTAATGGGCATCAGGTCAGGGGCAGAGAGGACCCTTGGGGACCTTGGGCTGGGTTGGTATCTCCACCCCCTGGTGCAAGACGGCAGCAACCCTCACCCCAGACAGAGCTTGGGCAGCGGGCACAGTGCCTGGTGTCCTGTACGCCCGCAGGACGGTGGGGATGGTGACCGACCTGTGCATCTACACAACAGTGGGGACGGTGCCCTGTGCCTGGTGTGGATGCAGGGTGGTGGGGACAGAGCAGTGCACTGTTTTGCCCCTGCAGTGCCAGCTCTGGCCCATGCACAGCCCAACCCAGCACACAAACAGCACGTCTGTCCCTGCAAAGCCATCGCTGACACGTCCTGACACCCTCCTGCCAGCGGTTATCTGCCCATGTCTCGGGAATCCCCGGCTGCCCACTAACCCCTACGAGCAGGGACTGCAATCCCAGGCAGGGGTTATGCACAGGCATTAAATTGTGGGCTCGTTACGGCTGTTGCTCAGTGATCACAGAGATGGCAGGACCTGTGCACCCACCGATGGCATCCTCCCACAGCTCTGGGGAGCGCTGCGAGGTGCCGGATACTGCAAACTGGGGAGTGTGGGGCTCCCTGCCAGCGCCACGCTGGGCTTCCCCCCCCGGCATTGCTGCCTCCCTCCCATCGCCCTGCACTTGCAACCCCAAATAACTCCCAGCAGCGGCATCCCCGTGGGAAGCGTGCCAGCACCGTCCCCTCCGGACGGTGGCCAGGGCCCCGGTGCAAGGTTTCGGCTCCGTGGCTGCCTCACCAGGCGGTGACGGGTGGCCACGAGTGTGGGCAGCTGCAGTGGTCCATCAGTGTGCCCGAGCCTGTGCCACCACCACTGATGGCCCCAGCCAAAGAAGGAAGTGGCCACCACAGCCGTCCCCCCGGCCCCGGGGTCCCTGCTGCGCCCCAGCACGCTCCCCGCCAGGCACGGCTGATAAACACTAATCTAATATGCATGCTTAATCTGCTGCAACTGTCGTGAGATTAATTGAACCCTGCAAGAGCACATTGTCCGGGCTAAATAAAACCAAGGCCTCATCCTGAGCAAGATGCTATCGGCGCTTGTGCCGCAGCCAATGCCGGGCATGGAGGACCAGGAGATGGGAGAGTCATTCCCAGGCGGTCATCACTGTGGTCCCACAGCATCCTCCTGGATGGCTCCAGCACACTCTGCATGTGCACATACTCTGGTTTCCCTTTCCTCATCCCCTTCTCCCACTCCAGCCCCAGGAGAAGCGCCAAAACCAGGCAGCATCCCTCCCCCATAAAATAACAGTTTGCTTACAGGGCCTGACAAAATAAATGGGACGTTCTGGAAAAAACCTTTTCTATCTCATGGACACGCTCATCTCTGGGCAAGGCTTCTCCAGCTTTCCAGTCAGCAGAGCAGGACCCAGCCCTGATGGCAGAGCATGACCCAGACTTGAGCTTGGCACCCTCTGAGCACCACCCGCTGCCCAGCTCAGCAAAGCACGACCTGCATCTGCCTGCTGGCTCCTGCCCACATCAGGCGGGGCCACCCCCTTGCCCTTCTCACCCTCTCCAAGCCCAGGGGTTTGCAGTGTGAGGTGCTGCACACCCAGCGTGGCGTAACGAGGCGTTGCAACATGCTCTTCATGTCTGCAACGCTGCAACCTCCCACACGCTCAGCCCGAGGCTGCGGCCCTCCATGCAGCAGCCGCTGGCTGTGGGGACAAGCCGCAGGGGGGCATGGCAGCCTGCCCGGGTAAGAGCACCTGCACCAGCTGCCTGCACGGGTCCCAGAGCAGAGGGGCTGCACCGGCAGGTTTGGCTCTGCCATTGCTTGCAGGGAGAGAGGAGGCTGCGAGATGTTCATCCCACCCCTGCATCCCCATCCCTGCCCGCACTCCTGGCACCGTCCCTTCTTGCATCCCCATCTCCGCCTGCATCCCTGGCACACGCCATCCCCATCCTTGTTTCCCCTTGCCATCCTGACTCCACACACATGCCCATGCTGAGAGGAAAACATGGATACACTCCTCCTGGCATCGACACAGCTTTTCCACAACTTCCCATCAGGAGGAAAGTTTCCACGAAGCTGTGCAAACACCCAGGGAAATGGAGCCTGGCTGTGTTTTTTCTCGTCTTCTTTTTTTTTTTTTTCCCCCTCTAAGTCATAAATTTTCCCTGAGGTGTTTGCAACCCAAACACCACCACACAAGGACAAGGGACAGCACTGAGACTGATGGGATTTCTCAGTGCCCAAGCCCAGAAATGCCCAAAACGGAGCCCAGGATGCCCGTGGGATCCAGCCGCAGCCATGGCACCAACCCAGGCCCTTTGCAGGATGGGACAAGTTCTACAGTGGGCAAAGGAGGTTTTGGGGGGCACAGTGCAGCCTCCTGGCAGCATCTCCAAAAAATAACTCCCCAAGACGACTCAAACTCCGCTGGAATTTTTTTTCTTTTTTTTTTTTTTCTTTCTTTCTTTGGGTTAATTTCTCCCAGCCGCTCGGGGCTGTGTCTGTTTTCCTCCATCTGGTTTCCATTAGGGCTGTGCAGCCCAGATGAATAAGTAATAATATAAAAATAAAAGGATTAGTATTTTCTCCTTGGCTGGCGGGAGCGGGCGTCCCCCACCCTGCCTCCTGGGGCCAGCGGATGCCGGACCCTGCACACCCCTGCGTGACCCCGAGCCCCCCATTTGTCGCACCAAAGGGTTTAACCTACAGCACGCTGGCCCAAGCAGAGTCCCCACTGGGGTGACACACCAACGTGGCCACTACCAGCTGCCCCTGGCTTGCCCGAGGCACCTGGCACCATGACCACCCCAGCAGCACCACAGGGGTTGGGGTTCATGACCCTGCTGGGCAACGGCAACCCCCGAATTGCTCGCCCAGCCTTGTGCATCACTCTTCCCAGGTGGAAGATGTTGGAGAAGCTGTTAGCTGGTCTCCTGCCTCCCGAGGCAGCTGGGGGAGGATGTCTGCTCAGCTGGGTGCTCCCCATGGGGCAGTGTGGGGTGCTGGAAAGCACCACCACATGGCATCATGTGGCTGTGCATGCTGGTGGGCACCAACCCACAGCATCACACAGCCATGCACACCAGTGTGCACCAATGTGCAGCACCATGCAGACCTGTGTGCACCGGCACGTGGCATCCTGCAGCCACACATGCCAGTGGGCACCTACACATGGCATCCTGCAGCCTGGTGGCTGATAGATGGAGCCAGGGGGCCAGCCCAGTCCAGGATCTCTTGTTTCCCACGGTCCCGAGGAGCCCGTTCTGCTGCTGCAGGCTCTGCCCCACTGCCATCCTCCCCAGGCAGTGAGCAGCCCCTGCTCTCCACAGCCTTGAGAGCACCCAGGCTGGCTGCCATCCTCTCTGCCTCCCCAGGGACAGGGATGGAGAGGGCAGGGAGCTGCCCTGGCTGCAGATGTTGGAAAGCTCTGGCTTCCCACAGCCCTCCCCTCCCAGGCTGGGCAAAGCTTCCCGAGAGAGGAAGGGGTTAAAAGGGAATTAAAAGACCAGCATCCTTCATGCTCTCCAAATGGCCACAAATGAAATCCAGATGCTGGAGGCGACGTCTCCTGAAGCCAGGCTGCCTCCGAAACAAAGGCGAGCATTCCTGCTCCTCAGCTGCCACAGCCACGGGGGCCAAGAACAACTCCCCGATAAGATGGCGAGGGACCGAGCTGTCCCAGCTGGAACATGTTAGGGAAGTTCACAGCGCCGGCGGCTCAGGCAGCAGCGTCGGCCATGTGCATGAGCCCAGCAGAGCCGGTGGGAGCTGCAGACCACCATCATCTCCCTCCTCCCCTGCGCCCATCCTGATCCCCTCCACAGGGGACGCGGTGACGATGGGGGTAGGTGACAGCAGGCAGCTCGGAGGTGGCTCATTCCCAGTTGCATGCAGAGGGGAGAGAGCAGGATGGAGGCTGTGGGATGCTGGAGGGATGCTGCCCGCTCCCAGAAGTTATCCCATTGCCAACGTGTCCTGTGTGCACATTTTGGGGGGGGGGCGAGGCTAGCAGGGGCCAATCCAAAAAGAGCGAAAAATAAGCCTTTGAAAGAGGAAGGCAATTAATTAAACCCTCTGTGCAAGATGTAAGTGAAAGTGAACTGGGCTTTGGTCAGCTCCATGCCTGAGGAGCCACCACGAGGTACAGGTAATGGCCACCACGAGGACAACAAGACACAGACGTGCCTGGCGGTGCCAGGGGAGCGCTGGCAGCGGGTCCCAGCCCTGCCAGACACTTGGGCCCTGCCTGCCCTCCTGCCTGCAGGCAGAGGTTCTCCCAAGGATGCTCATGCCCCAAGAGGCACAAGTCTCACTCCGCTCTGCTCCTGCAGCCAAGGGGGATGGTGGCAGCCGGCAGCCTGGCCCAGCATGGGTGACCATGCCATGCCATGCCAACCAGCCCACGAATTTGGGCACTGCCCCTGTGGTTTAGCTTGGCTGAGTGGGACCTCCACAGCAGCCCTTTCCACCCCTTAGCAAGCCAGCCTCTGCCCTTGTCATCCTCAACCTTCCCATGGGTGTCCTGGGACAGATCCCATACTGCTCACCCAGATTGGGACACTCCCCATCCACTTACTGGGAATAAAGCAGGTTTCACCATGCTCAGGTACATCCCGATTTGCTTTGCCTTCCCCACAGACCCATTGTGTGAGCAGCCCTGGCCACGCTGCCCACACAGCGGTGCCAGCATCCCAAGGATGCCCAGCACCACTGGGGGACACACCACGGGAAATGCTCCCAGAATCAGATCCAGGGCAGCAGCTGCCAGCAGGGACCCCACCACCTGGTCCCCTTCCACCTCTCCCACGCAGTGACTGCAGGGGTCCATGTGGGACTTCAGCACCCGGGGCCAAGCCCCCTCACATGCCCTGAGCCAAATAAACCTGATTTTTCAAGCCACAAGGAGCCACTCCGGGACCCCCAAATTCACTACCTTGGCTCCACACAGGCAGTGCCAGCTGGCTCCGGCTCCCTCTGTGCTGGCCAGGGAGGAGGGAGATGGGTTTGATTTTCCTCAAAGCAACAACAAGAAAAAAAGACAAAAAAAAAAAAAAAAGAAAAGAAAAAGGCGCCCTCTCTGTTTTACAAGCCTTCATTTGCTATTGTTTATGTAAACAGGTAAATTGTTTCGTATCTCAATTAAAAACATCTGCCACATAAATGAATACCAATTAACTCATCCTGTTTTTAATTACTCTGTTAATTACACACAGGCAGCAAAAAGGATGGCAGGGGAATAGGGAAAGCATGCTTACAACCCCCCCTGCTTCCCACCTTGCTCTTGGCAAGGATCCGAAGTGTGCCCAGATAATGATGGATTAAGGTGGCTGGTGAAAACCGTGGCTCGTGGCCAGCTCCGGCGTGGTGGCTCCCTCCCGGCCCGACCGGGCACTGCCGGGGTGCCTTGCGGGGGTATTTCCCACCACCCTCCCGAGAGACACCACGCTGCCCTGTTTTGGAAACCCCGATCCCCGTGGGACACGCCAACGCCACCTGCGTCATCCCCTGTGCCGGTGGTGGCCACGGCACAGCCTGGCTGGCTTTCCCAGTGCCAGCCCCACGTTTGCTCTCAAAATGTGTCCCGGGTGGGGGGGGGAGAAACCTCGGGATGCCAAAGCAGGAAGGAAGGGCGGGAGGATGGAGGAAGCATTGTGCGGGCAGCACGAACCTCATGGACCAAGAGCATCCTCGAGGCCTGTGGGAGCCACCGAGGGGCTACACCTCTGCGTGGGCACAGTGACACGGGGTGGATGCCATCCTCAAGCTGGGCTAGTAGCAATTGCCGAGGGACCCCAGGCACTGTCAGCCGCCTGAGGCTTGCAGCCCTTCGCCCCCCCCACTCTGGCTGTGGGAAGCTTTCCAAGCGAGCAGATGGGGCAGGGGAGCAGCAGCAGCAAGGAGGAGAGCAGAAAAGGCTATTTTCTCACGCTACATATTTTACAAGTCGAACATTTTGTGCATTTCAGCCTTGTCTGTAAAAGCAGCTCGGGGCTCAGCCTTGGGACTCAACGTCGGAGCCTGGGAGTCAACAGCCAGTGCACAGAGGGGCCAGGCAGTGGGGTCTTCCCCTGTAGAGGGTCAGTCTGGGATGTCCCCCTGCCCCACTGGTGCTGTAGGAGGGGCGGGATGGCTAATGACCCCCTCTAGGCTCTCCAGCTGGGGCACAGCATCTGCAGCAGGCGCTGCCCACAGCACTGCACCCTGGTGCTGCCATCTGACCCATCCTGCCAGCAGCTCTGGGAGGAAGGCACACACACCCCCTCACTGCTCTCCAGCTGCCTTATGCTCCTGGAAATTAAATATACTAGTTAAACACGGCGAGTAAACAGAGTGCTGTGGCCAGCCCAGTACACCTGGAGGCACGCGGTGGCACGGAGCTGGGGCTAACCCCACCAGCAGCACCGGCCAGAGCTGCCCCCTGCCCAGGAAATACCCACATCTCGTCTGCAAACCACCTCCCTGCTGCAAGGGTGGGTGCATCGCCACAGCGGCCACGCTGGAAGGGCAACCAAGCCACCAGCACGTTGCTGAAGGGGCACCCCAAAACCAGCCAGATGCCCCAGCTGAAGAGCCAGATGCTGAGGCTCAAACACCCTAATTTGCAATTTTTGCAGCCACCATCACATGCAGGGGGATGCTCGTGCCCAGCGGTGGCCTCAATGGCTGGAGCGGAAACGAGCAGCCAGGGGACTCGGGGCATTTTGGAGGCAGAGAGTGACTGGGGAAGGGAAAACATCCCCTTCCACACGCCAGTGGGGAGCTCCATGCGAGGTCCCTGCAGCGTGGGAACGCCGAGGCGCCGCCAGCTCCCCAGGGACCCCGGGCTGGATCATGCCCAGCAGATGCCAGGACGGTAACGGCTCCAAGGGGGTGCCGAATCCAGCCGTGCGTCCCCATGGCTGCTGCATTACTGGCTCTTTGTCTATTTTTTTAACCTCAGGCTCCATTTCAAGGCGATTTTTGCCCATGTGAGATTGAATCAAACGACACAGGAAAAAATATTAATGAGAATTTTTCAAAATAAACAGGAAATCCCTTGGATGCTTTCTGGAAACATTGGTCAGCATCTTCCGAAGGAAAGCTGCTTGTCAAGGTGGGGTTGCCCCCGGGGAGCCTGAGCACGCTGGGAGGGACGTCGAAAAACAAGCTTCAGGAAATCTAAAAATAAACCCCAAACTGGACAATGGCACTAACACTGGCAGCACCCAGGCAGGGTGTTTCTCCTCTGTACCACCAGCCTGGTCCCACTCTGCGCTGGCCACCATGAAGCTCACAAGGATGAGTCCCAGCCTGGGGAACCCCCCCTCTGTCCCCAGCCTGGTGGGGCAGCTACATCCACCTCCTGCCCATGGTCCAGCTCGGAAAGCACAGGCCAGGGCTACAGCATCCGACCCACATCCCCTCCAGCCCAGCAGCAACGTCTAAGCCCAGCTTTGCACCGAGCTTAGCCGTGCAACCCTCGGGTGCCCCCGCTCATTCCCAGGTCCCAGACAGACTCCATTTGCAGGATCAGGCCCCAGTCTGCCCAAAACCTTGTGCACGCTGTGACTGTGCTGGTCTGGCTGGGGGCAGAGGCAGAACCAGTGCCTGTGGTGGGGGCTGGTGTGTACCCCCAGGGTGGGGAGGGTCAGCTCCCTGCCCCACTCATGTATATATCACAGGCAGCCCTGCACTCCTTGGTTGGCTCGCCAACAATCCACTGACCTCCATTAACAGACGTAATGACAGACATTTATGGGATGTCTCTCCTCCCCGAGCATCCCGTGGCACCCCACACCCCTTCCCCGGGTAGCCGTGGGCAAGGAGCTGGGCTGCCTCTAGACTGCACCGGGGATTTAAGGTGGTTGCCAGAGGTGAGCAGAGCCAGGACCTCATTTCCATGGCAAAGCCAGACACCCTACAGCCCGGACCCTGCCTGGGGTTTTCCATACCTGAAAACAACGGTGGCTCAAAAAGCAGAAATCAGAGGAAGGGACACAGGGGACGTTGGCAGGGATCCCTCAGCCCTGGGTCCCCCCATGGGACCTTCCAGAGCCCCCTCCCCAGCAAGCTGGCTGTGAGCAGCCCACACCAGACATACCCACGGGGTTGTCCCCAAGCCTGGCAGTGCCACAGCGACGGGCAGAGGCTGGGGGGCTGCTCAACCCTCCTAGTTAGCAGCCCCAGCAGCCTCCCAGCTCACAGCTGGGGCCTCACAGCCGAGCACCAGAGCATTTTTCCACCCTGCATCCAGAAAGTCTCCGGTGAAAGGGGCAAATCCTGCACCCACACGAGGCCTTGCTGCTTCCCTGCCCAAACCTGGCACCCACCCTGTGCCAGCACCCAGCGCCACGGGAGAACAGCCTTTCCCCTCCCAGGCTTCTTGGCTCTTCCTCCCTGCGAGCCGACACCTGCAACCACACGTTTTCCAAACAAAACACGCCTGACATCTGTCTGTCCCCGGGTAAAACCTTACCTGCCAGCGCGGACACCGGCCGGGCCTGCCGGGAAGCAACCAGCAGAGAAAAATCCCTTTGCAACGCCAAGTTCATCTCCGTTTTCCTCCCCAACCACAGCAAAAGCAACGCTCAAAACTTCTCCCTGCGTGGAAATGCTCTGTGCAGGGGACCTGCCTTATCCTCCTCCAGGGACCCAAGCGCCCGCCCTGGGGTGGCAGCTCGGCCCCACGGGGCTCCTCTCCCGAGGACCGTGGGCACCGGGGCTGTCAGCATCCTCCCCGGCTGCTGCTCCACCTTTGCCGTGGGGTTTTGGGATGGATCCCCCACGTCTCCGTGCCCCGTACCATAGCACAGCTCACCCCGCCGAGCAGATGGACGTTTGCTGGGTGTCTTCAAGTCACTTGACGAAGAAGCAGAGAATTAATATTCCTTTTAATTAAAGGCAGAAAAATCTCTTTGTTCCTGAACAGAGGGAAAACAACAGAGGGAAGAGCTCAAAAGCTCTTTCTAAGCTAGAGACGAGACCATCGCTCAGATTCAAAGACACTGTCAACGTGCACGTGACCTCAAATTAAAAAAAACAAAATGAAAGCCAGCGGCGGCAGCTCCTCTCCAAAAGCGAAGGAAAGTTGCAAAGTTTTTCTTGGCTAATAGTGGGAAAAAAAAAAAAAAAAGAAAAAATATCCAACAAAAGGTGTGTTTAACCAGAGAAACGCTCTGCAGTATCCGAAGGCACCATCCAGTGGTGAGGGGGAGTGACGGGGAGAGCCAGCCGGGCCCCAGCCCACGTCACGGAGGAGCACGGTGCTGAGCCCGCTCCATCCCTCCGCCGACAGTGTCCCCTCAGCAGAGCCAGGCCACCAGAGCCGGAGGAGCTGGACGGTGATTAATGGCTGGGAGGTTCAGAAGCAGGGCAGCGCTGAGGCAGAGAGCTGGGGGCTCCCCGAGCCAGGCTTCCTTCCCAAATCTCCATCCAATACCACCGTCCCCGGGCACACGGGAGGACACGGCGCGGCGTGTCCCCGGCACGGACCCACGGCCTCACGTGTAAAGGACAGAAATTATGCTGGTGGAGCTGGAACTTCCCAAACTAGCCCTGGTTTTGCCGGAACGTCCCAAACCGGCCCTGGGTTTGCTCCCACAAACTCTCCCGGGTGGATCAGTTTCTCCTCGCCACAAAAACGCGGCTCCATCTCTAAATCGGCGGTGGCCAGAGCGAGCTCTCCAAAGAGGAGGGATGCGGGGATGAAAACGACTTCTCCCGCCCCGCAGAAGTCGGGAGTCACGACCCGGGAGGGTTTGCTGCGGTGGGACACACACACACACAATCTCGCGTGGGTTCCCGGGGATGCTGGGCGGCTCCACGCAGCCCCGGCTCCGGGAAAGCGGCTGCCGGGTCCCGGGAGGGGAGCGCACGCAAAGCCCCGGCCCCGCCGCGGCAGGGGAGCGGTGTCCGCATCCCGCCGCCCCTGCGTGAGCGCCCTGCGTGGGAGCGGGGCCCACGGTGGCCGCGGACTGCTCCTGCCTTGCACTGGACGCCGACTCCGGTGCCCACTCGCCCCGGCTGCGCCCCCGCTCGCCCTGCCCCGCTCCGCCGCCGCGGCGTGTCCCGGGGGCGACCAAGCACAGGGGCTGGAAAGACCGCGGCGGCAGGGACCGCGCTGGCTCGGGCACCCGGGAGCATCTCCGTCCCCTGCGCACCGGCAGCTTTCCCGACACCGGGAGCCTCCTCCAGGCACCGGCAGCTCTCCCTGACTCCTGCGCATCGGGAGCCTCCCCCGGGTACCGGGAGCCTCCGACTCCCCTGCGCACCGGGACCATCCCCCGGCAGCCTCCGACTCCCCTGCGCACCGGCAGCATTCCCCGGGCACCGGTAGCATCCTCCAGCCCCACTTCCCCGGGGGCCTCCCCGGCTACCGGGAGCCTCCCTGTCCCCGTTCCCGGGCGCGGACGGCACTTACCGTCCTGAGGTGTGGCGGAGGCGTGAGGTAAGTCCTAAGGCAGGGGCCGGCAGGAGCGGGCAGAGCCGGTAGCGGCCCCCGGCGGCGGCGGCCCCGGCCCCGTTAAGGCCGGCGCGGGCGGAGCGCGGCCCCGCGGCGGCGGCTGCCCCCAGCACCTGCCCGCCGCCGCTCGCCGCGCCCGGGGCCGCCGGGGGCCGCCAGCCCGGGGGTCGGGGCGCTTCCCACACACACCCCCCCCGGGAAGGGGGGCGGGGGGGGGGGGTGGGCACCGGAGAAGCCGGGGGTTGAGGCAGGGGGTGGGGAGGGCGGGGAACGAGAAGCCGGTAAATCCGCCGGGGCCGGTTCACCCCCTACTCGCTGCCCGGCGGCGCATCCTCCGGCGCCGCGTCGCGGCCATGGGGCGCCCGCGGCCGCGCTCCGTGCCGGGCCGGGCCGCCCGCAGCGCCCGCTGCCGCCGCGCCGCCCGCCCGCCCCGGAGTGAGCGCCGCCCGCCCGCGCCGCTGCCTTAGACGGCGCCTCCGCCGCCACCGGCAGGGGGCGCCCCGCCGCCGCCGCCACCGGAGCGGGGCCCCCCGGGGTGCGCGGCCGGGGGAAGGGGGGACCGGGATGTACCGGGGGCACGGGGATGCACGGCACCGGGGAGGATGTACGGGGGACACGGAGGTGCACGGCACCGGGGGGGGGGGGGAGGTAGGAGGGGAGATGTACGGGGGCATCCATGGGCATGCACAGCACAGGGAGAAGGGAGGACCAGGATGTACGGGGACACGGGGATACACGGCACCGGGGGTCTGCATGGCAGGGGGCGGGGGGCAGCACAGCACCGGGGGGGCTGCACTGGGTCGTGAGGCCGCACGACACTGAGGGCTGCAGGGGTCTTTGCGGGGGGTGCGCAGGGACTGGGGACTGCACGGGGATTGGGGGGGTAGGAGGACCGTGCAGGGGTTGCCCGGAGTTTGGGGGCTGGGGGCTGCAAAAGGCTGGGTGTTGGCAAAGGGTGGGGGGTACTGAAGACTGAGGGTTTGCAAAGCTTGGCGGGGGCGGCTGCGTATATTCGGAGGGGCTGCAAGGGGCTGGGAGTTGTTTCCGTGGGGTCAGGGGACTGCAAGGGAATGGGGCCAGGACTTGTCTGGGGCGTGGGAACAGCCGAGGGGTTGGGGCTGGGACTTGCAAGGGCTGGAACAGGGTGGGGGTGTTTGCAAGGGGCTGGGGGGCTGGAGTTGTGATTGCTCTGCTTCCTCTCCAGAGGCCCGGCGACCAGGGTTACAGTAGAAGCAGCCACACATGCAGCCAACAAGCCCCATGGGCACAGCTTCCATTGGCACCCCACAGTCTACATGCCCATCCCAGCCTGGCCTCGGGGTGCCCCCCACCCAGCTTGGCCTCAGCAAGGCTCCCTTGGGTGGCCACGCTGTGCCAGTGGGGCCCTTCCTCAAAAGCAGTGCATGGCAGCAGTGCATGCATTCGTGGCATTGCCTGCCCACCTCCGTGCCCTGTGCCAGCTTAGGGGGAGGGGGGAAACATTAAAAATTTCCCCCCTCCCCAAGTCCTACTACGATGTTGTTGCTTGCTTGTGTGCCCAGTAGCAAGCCCTGCTAATTTCCCTGCCAGCCCGAAGCCCTGCCTCTTTGCGTAATTACTCTGCTTGGCAGCTGCCTTCCCTCTGCGAGTTGCTGTGCAGAGCCTTTGCCACCCCTATGGTTTGTTGTGTTACTCATCCTTGCCCGCTTCCCGGGGCTCTGGCACTGGGCACTGCAGTAGCCTTGCCAGGCTGCCATGCACAACCGCTGCCAGGGGTGTTGGGTGGCACCGTCCCTCTACAGCCAGTGTATGGGCATCACACGGCTGCTACACGGCTGCTGCGTGGCCACGCATGGCCAGTAAGTGACCGTTGGCACAGCCACTGCGTGACCATCACATGGCTAGTAAATGACCATTGCATGGCCACTGTGACCACTGCATGGCCATTACATGACCACTGCATGGTCACTGTATGGCCATATGTTCCCCCAATCATGGAATCATAGAGTCATAGAATGGTTAGAGTTGGAAGGGACCTTAAAGATCATCAAGTTCCAACTCCCCTGCCATGGGCAGGGACACCTCCCACCAGACCAGGTTGCAAAAAGGCCCATCCAGCCTGGTCTTGAACACCTCCAGGGATGGGCATCCACAGCTTCTCTGGGCAACCTGTGCCAGTGCCTCACCACTCTCATGGTGGCCCGGCGCTGACAGCGGTGGGGCTCGAAGCATTTCCATGCCTTGGTGGGATGAGCAGGTCTGTGCCCACCCCAGAAGTTTCTGTACCTACACTGATTGTCATAGTGTGTACAGGCTGCTGCTCTGCCCTCTGTGTACACCACCTGCGTGCCCTGCCTGCACTTCCCAGCCTGAAGCTCTGTGTGTTATCCCCATTCCTGCCCTCATGTCCCACGGGGCCTTTCTCAAGGATTCTCTTGAGTGTCATGTCACCACCATCATGTCCCCAAGAGCTGGCACATGCAAATGCTGGCACTGGCATTTGGACATGCCAGGCACAGTGCAGTCCCCCTGCCAGCACACATGGAGGCACCAGCCATCACCAAGGCAGCCCGACAGCACTCTCAAGGCAGACTCCCCTTTTCTGGGGCTCCTTTGGGCTCTGCCACTGTGTCTGGCTGCTCACCTGGAGACCACAGGGGTTACCACACTCTTGGCTGGAGGATGGGTAGTCCCACACATCCATCCCCACGCCGTGGAAATCCATCCCCATGGACATGCCCATGGGCAGGGAACAGCCAGGAAAAGCCACAACCTCTCCAGCTCCCAGTTAATTTGGGGTGGAGATGAAGGATTCTATCAAATACCTGGCACCAGCCAAGGTGGTCGAGCTGAGGCTGATCCAGGCAGATGGGAGCCCACAGAGCCTTTGCAGCCAAGGCGGATGGAGCTGGGCACAGCCACCCTGCCAGGGCCACCACATGGTCAAGGGCTGCCCGTCCACCGGTGGGACAGGCAGGCAGTGGCATCGCAGTGTGTCTGGGACAGCGTGGGCAAGAGGGAGCCATACCACATCCCCCCCCAGCGGCATTTGGGTGGCAGGGTCTGCTTCGTTTCTATTCCGCTCGCGCAGCCTGTAATTTTGGTCTATTGAAGTCATAATTCACTACTGTGAAAATAAACATTTGTGTTAGCTTGCTTTATTCAGCGGGCTTCGCCTGAATGTTAATAATTCCCTGTCAACGTGCTTGCACGTGGCCTTGGCCATGGGGACAAATCCCGGGCACCCATGGCTGTGCCTGTAACTGTGGCCATGCCCATGCCCATGACTGCCTCCTTGCAGCCTTCACACGCTGTCCCCGTGGACCCCTGGATCCCAACAGGGAGGAGCTGGGATCAGAAGTGCCACTTAGAGCTAAGCTGGGGGTAACGAAGGAGCTGGCTGCCATAAGATAATATGAATAGAATGGGAATATTTTGAATAAAGCTGATAGAATCCAGCATCTGTTCTGGACCCTTCCCTGCCCACTCCTATCCCTGGTTTTGTTCGCTTGCACTGTTTTGTGGGTGCTTCCACCTGCAGCAGCACCCACCCTGTGCCATAGCCAAGATGGGGTGGGCAGGAGGATGCCAGGGCCACCCCCTGGCTGTCCCCAGGGCTGTCCCCACTCAGCCACCAGCTGGGACAGGGCTGGCCCCAGGGCTCCCCGGGGTTTCTCCCTGCTGGGTGTAGGGGGCTGGTGCTTCCCCTCCACATTTGCATCTTCCCAGCCTTTATCTTTCTCCCAGTCTCTGTATTGCTGCAATTACAGACACTTTAAAACACAATGATCTGGCTGTTAGCGTGATGGATGACAGAACCTTTCTGTCTGGTTTAAATCATTGCCGAGAGTGAGCAAACTTCCCCGGGCTTAACTCCTTCGTGCCCCCCAGCCCGCTCCCTGCCCAGCCCAGGGTTGGTGGCTGTCGTCTTGGTGCCTCCATGTGTGCCTCATGGCCACCCATCTGCAGCAAGTGTGGGTCCCAAGGATGGGGATGGAGGCGGGGGGGTCTGGCATCCCTGGGGCGAGTGCTGGGGGAAACATCCCCCATCCTTCAGCTCCCTGGATGCATGGAATGGATGTGGCACCATGGAGCAGATGATGGGACCATCCCCACTTCAGCAGGGCCAGCAGCCCCGCTCCGCTGCGGTGGGAAAGCAACGGCCGGGCTGGGAGATAAGTGCCTGCCAGAGCCCGATAGCCTGGATCCGTCCCAGCCCAGGGCCTGGCAATCCTTCCCTCTGGCAAATCTGGAGCCGGGGCAGGATGGGGCCCCGCCGGGTTCCCACCCGTCAGAGAGGATGGAAACTCGGTGTCGGTCACGCCGGCGCGTGATTGATGGCGCA
The DNA here is from genome assembly GCA_004320125.1 of Scolopax mira. Classification (NCBI taxonomy): domain Eukaryota; kingdom Metazoa; phylum Chordata; class Aves; order Charadriiformes; family Scolopacidae; genus Scolopax; species Scolopax mira. The sequence continues at coordinate 250,986 of BJBW01000234.1, forward strand.
GCCTGCAACAGCCCGGCGCGGGGATTAACTGCACATGTTATGGCAATTCACGCTCCCTTTGTTTTGAGGAGCCGGCATCTCCTGCCGCCGCCGCGCATCCTGCCCTGCTGCCTGTCCTCCCCGTTCCCACCAACGCTGTCCCCATGGGTATCTTGGTCACACGGCAGGGTGTCGGTACTGTCACCCATTAATCCTACTCATGGGAGTTGCTGGGAGGAGGGATGTCCTCCATCCCTGCTGGGGAGAGGCCTCTGAGAGAGGCTGCAGCAGCTTGACGAGCTGCCAAGGACCTGCCCCAGGCAAAGCTGGTCCCTAAGGCACATCCTTGGGGATGAGGAGGGGTCACCAGGGCCTGGTATGTTGTGTGCCAGCAGATAAGGTGCTCACTAAGAGCAGATGAGGGCAACTGGCACCAACACTCGCAGGAAATGGTCACCACCATGTGCCATCCGGGCCCCATATCTGCCCATGCACATGACCCCTGCCACTATCGGGGCTGTGCACACAGGCTGGGGGCAATGCGGTAGGTGCCACTTGTTCATGTGGCCACCAGGGTAGCCTCAGCCCTATGCTCTATTCATGTCTTTGCAGCCACCACAGTGTTGGGTCCCTTTTCACACCATCACATGGTGCCCAACCACCCATCCCGACCCACCACCTCCCTCCTTGTAGCTCTCACTCAGCCTCTCACCCTGCATCCCACCAGCACCGTGTTCTCTCCCTTCTCCTCGACTCTCCCAGGCTTCTGCAGCCCGGGCTCCTCAGCCCCATCCCAGCGTGCCTGGAAGAGCTGATTGCTATTCAGGCTGCGTCCCCCTTCACAAGCCTCAGGCTTTTTAAAAAAGCCCACGGTGTTGGTTTATCACACCTTCCCCCTCGCTGCGCTGGTGACTCATCTCCTCGCCACCACACTGTGCAGCCGAGAGCCACAGCAGCCCTGCCGCGCTGTGGGCAGCACCCGTGGGCATCCACAGCCCCTCCGCCATGCCACGCCGAGGGTCCTGCTGTGGCCCAGCTGTCACAGGAGGCTTATCTGGAGGTGAAGGCACCGAGCCGTGCTGGTGCTCGGCCACAGGTTTCCTGTGTCACCCCTAGAGAGTCTGTCTGTCCGTCTGGGTTTCTCAGTCTCCTTCCTGGGGAGCAGAGCATCCCTGGCTGCTTCTCTTTGGTCCTCACTAGATGTGGATACCCCAGCAGTGCCTGCCTGGCTCGCAAGCAGCTGCAGCAATGCAAAGCCCCACGCCGCTGGGGGGGTCCCCATTTTGCACGGGGACCCATTTGCTCAGAGCATCCCCATGTGCTTGGGACAAGGAGCTGCCAGGCTGGGAAGGGTCAGTGTGACCAGGGATGGTTCCATTGTCCTGTCTGCACACACGGATGTGGTGACCTGAATCTCAGCTCCTAAATCCATCCTGGACCAAGCACTGGGAGCCAGGCTGCAGCCCCCAGTGCTCTTCCCTTGGCATTTTTCTTGCAGTGGGAGCCCTGGCTGGTGCTGCATTTCCCTGCGCGTTAATTCATGGGGGAATGCGCGGGGGGAGATAAGGGGCTGGTGGGGAGCCAGGGGCCGGGGAAGACGGCTTGCCCGCTGGCCAGCTATCGCCCGCTGCAGCTGCATCCGCCGCGGTGACATCTGCTTGGCAGGAAGTGCCTCTCGCCAGCCTTTCTGAAGAAAGGGGGCTCATTTACGCCTGGTTTCCCTCCTCGCCCACTCATGGGGGTTCCCGACCTCAGGGCTACCCTTTGGCTTCCCCAGCCCCTCACTTTCTCAGGCTGGAAGGAGCATCCCCCTCCTCCCCTCTCCCCCCTCCCCCCTCCCGGCCAACGCCACCAGGAAGCGGACCCGAGGGCTTTCATACAACTTCCATAACATTAAAAGAGAAAAAAAAAAAAAATCCTGTTTTCCTGGCTGACAGATTCGTTCCTGCTTCGTGGCATTCAAAGGGAAACCGGCCCCTACTGCTTATCATCTCTGCTCGCCCTGCGCCGCAGGCTCCAAAAAATCACCGGCTTGGCTTAAACACCAGGAGACTTCGGGATGCGACACTATTCCTCTGGGTACTTTACCATTTCTGGGCTACTGGGGGCCAAGTTTCCACCTTTTCGTTGCCACGGAGAGTCTGGAAAGTATTTTAATTTCAAAGCAGAGACTGCCACGTGCTGCCCTGCCTCTGGGAGATGGTGCTTTGGGTTGCACAGAGACACTGCTGACCCCACCATGGGAGCAGCACCATGGAAAGTCCTGCCAGAATCATCCTTGGCCAGGAGGAATCTGCTGGGAGATGCTGTGCAAAATTGCTCTGGCGAGGACAGCATGCTGGGACTGTCCATGGTCATGGCAAAGGGTCCCTCCAGCTCTTCCAGTCTCTCACCAGGGGAGGTTCCATCTCCATGTCACTGCTTCCCTTTGAAGGGCTGGGCACGGGGAATGGTGATGCTGAGTGTTCATGACAGCCACAACCTCACCTCAGGGCCTGGCCCCTAACATCTCCTGAGCCATACAAGATCTCCATGCAATGAGGAATGGTTTGAGCAGAGGAGAACATCCCTCAGCCCTGCCATAGCACCATGGCCACCCTCCCTACCCTTCACCGGTGGGCATCCCTGCTGGGGTTAACAGTGGGTTCACACACCCCTTCTCCCCTCCAAACCAGGGGTACCCATCCGTTTGCCAGCCCTCCTCATCCCACAGGCTGCAACTGCCTGCACAGGGCTCTTTAATGATGGGAATTAATAATTAGTTTGCATTGCACTTCCAACACCTCACATCCCTGCAAAAATCAATGGGAGGTAGCAGGAGGTGGTGTGGCACAGCCTGCCTTCGCTCCAGCCTGCTGCTTGGCCTCAGAGCAAAGCCTGGGGATGCTTTCAGAACCCCCCCTCCCCACCCCGGGGTCAAAATTCCCCAGCACCGGGCTCTGGCCTTGTGGAGGTTGGCGCCGATCCGTGCCGTGCCGTGCCGTGCCTTGGGGAGCCACAGCCTTGTGGCGGGGAGGTCTGGGATTCGTTACGAGGTCCAGATGCGCCGTGGCAGCAGGGGGGACGTTGCGGCTGTCTCTGGCCACCTGCATCGTTTCCAAGTTCCCAGGCTAAAAGCAGGGCTTGTTATCAAGAGCAAAAAATGTGCCACCTCTGTTGTATTTCATTTCCCTTTCCCCACCTCTTCCCTGCCCGCTGTGCATCGGAGATAACAGCTCTCCGCGCCGAAGCCGGAGCGCGGGGCAGGCAACGGCCTCGCCAGCCCTATCGCTGCCTCGCTGGCCGCAAGGAAATCAGGAAGTTTGCAGAGATATTTGGCCAACAAAACAAACATTTCTCCTGCCAAGAGCCTAACCGGCGGCTCAGCCAGCCCGCAGCAATCTGCACGGCTCCCCTCGCTGCAGCCATCCGGTCAACGGCGCCTGCCGAGCCCACCGACCGCAGCAGCCTGGCACCCACTTGGCCACCAGCCCCTTAGGGGTGGGTGCCCATCGCCCAGAACGTTGCTGTGGGACTGGGGATAGGGACCCCGGTGCGGGTCCCAGCCGCAGCAAACCAACGTGGCGCCATGGGTGCAGCACCCAGGGTGCACCCCAAACTCTCAAGCCCATCCTCACCACGTCGCCGACCCATGGGGTGGGTGCCAGGACCGGGCGATGGGGCAGGGGGCTGCTGGCAGGGAGAGGGCTGTGTGAGGGGAAGCAAGGCAGAGGGCCAGTATTGTTTGGTCAGGGCAGACAAATGCCGGTGACTCAGACGGCAGCCGCTTTCCTGCCCGTGCCGGGAACGGGCCCAGCAGGAGACCCCTTCCCCCCCCCCCCCCCCCCCCCCCCCCCCCCCACCCCTCCCCCTCCCCCCCCCCCCCCCCCACCCCGAGATGCCCCAGCCCCACAGCTGAGGCTGGGCTGTGGGGTGCCCCTCGCCTTGTGTGTGGATGTGCCGGTGCCAGAGGGATGCTCCAGCACAGGATCATGGGAAGCCCCTGGTCACAGAATCACAGAATCACACAGTGTTGGAAGGGGCCTCTGGAGATCATCTAGTCCAACCCCC
>BJBW01000235.1:0-66507 GCA_004320125.1 Scolopax mira
TTTACCTGGACTTTAGCAAGGCCTTTGATACAGTGTCTCTCAGTATCCTCCCAGAGAAATTGGCTGCTCATGGCTTAGATGGGAGGGCTCTCTGCTGGGTTAAAAACTGGCTGGAGGCTGGGCCCAGAGAGTGGTGGGCAATGGAGTTCCTTGGGACAAGAGAAACTGGCCTCAAGTTGCTCCAGGGGAGGTTCAGATTGGATATTAGAAAAAAATTCTTTGCTGAAAGGGTTATCAAGCATTGGAACGGGCTGCCCAGGGCTGAAGCACCATCTCTGGAGGTGTTCAAAAGATGGGCTGACGTGGTGCTCAGGAATATGGTTTAGTGTTGGTAGGGAGGTGTGCTTTTTGTTTGTTTTGTGGTTGTTTTTTTTTTTCTTTTCTTGTCACAGTTAGGTTGATGGTTGGACTAGATGATCTTAAAGGTCCCTTCCAACCTAGGTGACTCTGTGATTCTGTGATTATATTATTAAATTCTAGGGTGTTTTTTTTCCTAAAACCTATATCCCCTTTTCAAATACAGCATTAGCCCAGGCTCTTTGCTTATTATGTATCATGAAAGCAAATGTAAGCAAAATTCCCTCAGCCATTTTTTATTTATAGGAGGTGAGAAAAGCATAGTCTTTCTGTTGGACATTTGGGGTTTGGTCTCGAATTTTTTGGTTCGATTTTTCTTGGGAAACTGTGTAAAAATGTCTGAATCTTTAAACCTGAAATTTGGCAGGTACCTAAATCTGTAATGAGTAGCGTGTGCTTTGCAGTTTTTCCTAAAGATTTGCATTTTTGCTTCTTGGGATACATCAGTTGCTAATACTTCTAGGAGCAGTCTGGTGGGCACACAACTCAAAAAAAAAAAAAAAAAAGAAGGAACGTGCTTATTAATTCTTGGGGCATTTTGCTTTTAGCAGCTATGGCATTGCTTTGTTCTGCTGCTGCTATCCATAGCTAATTTCACATGAGATGGATAGTTAAATTTGAATTAAAGGTTATCTGCTGAGACAGAGGTAGGCTCCATTCTTTATTCGTCCGTTGGCAGATTTTGTTGCAAGTGCTTTAAAAGCTGAGCTGAAGACTGTAAAGTTCCTGGAGCTGTAATAGAAAACATTAGCGTCTGGACTTCTCAAGGGAAGAATGTGGTTAAGATTATAGTGACTGAGTCACTGTCAATGGGTGGTCTTGAGTCCATATGGCACACAGTAGAGACAGAAGAGCCTTTGCTCAGCTAGGTGACGAGCTGCACTCGCTGAGGTGAAAGTGTTGGAAAAGGGCTGCCCAAGGCTATATTTTGCCTCCGCGTGGGTGAAATACAGTGAAGTTGTTTCTTCTCGATGCGGTTTTTGTTTCGACTTTGCTACAAAACAAGATGAAGGGTTTGCTTAGAAGCTCGGTCCTCGCCACGCTACACGCTCCTTTTGGCTTCTTTTCATTCAGCGCATTTTCATTGTTCTGTTAGGCTCTTAATGAGACAGTTACAAAATGTCTGCCTCACTCTGACCGCCATTTTGTAGCCTGATTGTTGGATAATGAAGACTGTGAGAAATAGAAAATAAACAGCGTGGCATGGAGGAGATTCCAAAAGGACTACAAAATCTGCATGTTTTATTTAGACGCTTAATTGTTGCCGACTGGCTGCATTTAAACAAGCGACTTTACAGTGTCTGGAAGAAAACCAGCTCCCGAATTTGAGGACCTGACCTTGGGTAGATGCCATCAACTGTTCTTTTCTATTGGCACGACCGTGCTGCTGGCAGGGTCTCCCTGTAGCTGCAGTCACTTACCCAGCTCTGAAAAAGAACCTGCTTAGGCTGTGCTAGGACACCAAATTATGCCATTTATTCTGAATATTATTTGCAGCCCCTTCAATAACTAAGATCTGATCTAGAATATGTAGGGTATTTAAAAATAAGAACCTTCAAAATGGCTGTGGTTAAGCTTCTCCCATAAAGCAACACAAAACGTTGTTCAGAAAAAAAAAAAAGAGGGGGGGAATGCTACAAGTTTGCTGAAAGCAAATGAAAAATGCACAGCAGGAATCGAAAGGACACCGTGGAACTCATACCGTGGTCCTATGGACACGGCACAGACTGTGTGAGGGATGAAATTAGTGGCATTTACTTCGTTCCTTTATGAAAAACTCCATTTTGTGTGTATAACGTGAGCAAGAGGCGGGGGGGTGAGGAAGGACGCTTTACATGCACAGTAGGGTGCAGCTTCAAAGCTGTTTAAAATTCTGCCATATCTTAATGATAATAGTTAATCCCAGTATCAGAACAGTACTTCTATTTTTAAAATGCAATCAATCAATCATTTTAATACATTGCACCCTTAGTGCCAAACACCTCAGAAAACGGTGTGTATGGCAGTAAAAATAAAGCATCTAAAACTCCTTCTGTAGAGTCATTCTTCCTTTCTTTCTCACCCATCTACAGTGAAATCTCAAAGTTTCAAGAAAAATGAGAAAATACCTAACAGGGAATAAATCCTCCAAACAAGACCGACTGCCAGGTAGGGATTGCTGTCATGGACTGAGCGAGGAGGGACAGAGAAACCACCACACCTGACTAAAGTGCTCTCTAGAAATGCAGCATGTGCTGGTTTGTTCTTGGGTTTTGGCATTTGGCTTTTGAGGTGGCAATTGCATATAGATGCTATACTTTCTTTTAAGAGGATTACACTTAAAATTGCTTCTTTCTGTTTTCTTCTCAGGACAGATTCTTAGGTCTTCCATGCTCTTTCAGAAAGCTGTTCATATAGATGTGATAGAGGTTGTAGGTAATTCAACTAAAGTTTCTGCCTTTGACACAGTGATTCACACAAAAGCTCAGAAGTCTCTTCACCTGCAAAATAAGGATTAATGCTTCCTTATTGTTAGTGCTTATAAATTACTTTGAACTTCCTCCAATATGCAGCAAATATACTTATCACTGTTGGTAGTGAGAAAAATGTGACTCAGTCATGTTAACAGTATATTAACTGGGAGATTTTTAATATAACTTGAATATAAAAGTATCAGCACCGTATTCCAGCAAATTACGAACAACAGGGAGAGCGTATCTCTGTAAGTATATTATTTATGTGTTTTTTCTCATGAGTGAGTTTTTTCTAGGGTCATTCATTTTCTGAGACTGACCCTCACCCATTGTATTCATCAAAGTTTTTGATTTTTTAAAGGATCAGCAAGAAATAGTGATGTTTTCAGTCATCAAATTGGAAGGACCATTGCATTGGACCAAAAATGCCCCAAATAATCTCATGTGAATCATAAATTAATTTCAAACATTCTTATTGCCTCAACAATAAATAAAGGGGGAAGTTCTGAAAGAGATTTTTGATTCCAGTTGAGCAGCAGCCTCCACAAGTAGGTATTTATGTAACAAAAAATACACGATGCAAAGCAAATTTAGTTGAGGTGAAATTATAGACAAAGGCGCAAGTGACCTGGACTGGGATCATAGGTTACAGAGATGAGGCATCTGGATTTCCAGTCAATTCTCTGAAGCTGTAACTAGGAGTTAATAAGGTTTGCTTTCCTCCTACAGAAGAGCATGTTTTTACTCAGTTGCAGAAGTCTAGGTTCCTTGGGGGATTAATAACTGTTTTTCCATTAATTCAAAATAGCAACCTTGGAACTACTTATAAGGCAGCTTATGATAGTACTTCCTAACTTTATGCATTCGTAACTGTATTACTGTATTTTTGTGATTTTTACATATAAATGCATCTTTCCCAGGGACAGCTGCCTCAGCAAGCACAACGCAAACATTCATGACAAGACTTCTTTAAAGTGTTTACTACTTTGATAAGCCATATCATAGGCAATAACTCAAAGGATTTTTTTCACAATAGCAATAACAAGGGCTTGTATTCTGTGTTTGTCTAGTCTTCTAGGTCCCTCCGTTACGTGTTTCATTTTAACAGGCAGCAAGTATGTTCTGCTGCTTCCTTGAGATGCGCCCGTGTTGCTGACATCTGGAAGGCAGCCATGTGGGGTTCCACACATAGTTTTTGGAAACGCCATTTGCTGGTGGAACGATCCAGAGCAGACACCTCTTCTGGCAGGACTTTATTGCCATCTATTTTTAGTTGAACTCCTATACATCAGTTCACTGTGCGTGAGCCACAAGAGCATGGCTTGTAGAGACATGCTCCAAGAAGAAAGGAAGACTTCTCTGTGTGGTAGATAAAGTGCTTGGGGGTGGCTTATCTGCACATACAATCCACGGCCTGCCTCCATCCCGTTAGTGTAATGTCACAAACTGTATTCAGAGTTGACAAAGAAACTGAAACTGGGACTTGCGCTCTCCTTTCTGTTATCCTCGTGGCACATGGGAGCCTGTAATGAACTTTGGAGGACAATGCTGGCCAGAGAACTCCAGTTCTAGAATAGCAGACATGATGTGCTCCACCAGCAGAATACATGTATGAACAATGCATCCTACAAATGAACAGATTAATAACTCGCTTTTGGGATTGCTCAGCTGAGGTCTGCAGCTTTCCAGTAATTCTAAGAAGGGCTGTTGGCTCTTCTTCTGCCAAAAGCCAGGGAAAGCCTGGAGTTTCCCTAAATGCTGCGGCAGTGGAGTGGATTACAAACTGTGTAGGTTCCCTGCAAAATTCTACAGTCTACATCTCTGTACAGAACTGCCCTTCTGAGGTTTACAGAAGCAGCTTGTTGTTAGTGATATTGGTACTTGTGCTTTTGTAACTTATTGCACATTTATATGTTAGATAAATTTATAAGTATGTATGTATTTATATGTATGTCATACTACTTAAATACCTGTGACATAAATGAAAGACTTAGTAGGGTATGTTATTAGTGTAAGTTTTTAAATTCATCCTACAGTTGCATGCACTGCTTGGTTGAATGGTAGAGGACAGACTCTATACTGTGGAGTATATCAGGCATCTGATTCTTTCCGAAGCCTTTTCTGAAAAGGAGATGTTAGATATAGGAAGTTTTAAGTTCTCGAAGTTTTAAGTTCTATTTGAATACTTAAAGTGCCATTTGTGCAAAATGTATCATATATTTGCCACAGAATTGTTTTAAGCTCCAAAACATTTAAAGAACCTCCATGAAAAATCTCATTTTCTTTCCTGAAGGTGCTTGGGCTTATTTTGTAACTGATTTTTTAAATTATTTTTGAGTAAGACCTTTCTCCTCTGAATGTAGACGGCAAGTTTTTCAAGCAGTTTGCAAGCAATTAGTTTGCACAATGTTTGGACACTCAAAAGGACTTTATGGATCAGCAGTTGCTAGGAATGTAAGCTAGTGCCAGGTGAATCGCCAGCTTTCATTCCTTTCCCGTAGTTAATGTCAAAGGGTCAGAAATGATCAGATCAGTATTTTAAAAACAAAATTGTAAAAATTGCAGTGTCTGTGTTTCCAGAAGTGAAAAAACTCGCTAATGTTCAGCATCAGCTCTGTGAGGCTGCTTCTGGGGATGACTTTTTACTTGAGTATTTTTTACCTGGTTATTGCTTCTTGACATTGCTTTAGAGTAATTCAGAGTAATTAATTTAAAAGATGTCAGGGAGAAGACCTCAAACAAATGCCAGTATGTAAATATCATTACCATTGTTTCCCTTTGATAATAGACACCTGTTTTCATGTAGCAAGAAGTTTTTTTTGCTTTCCTTTATCAGGTCCCAGTTATGATAACGTGTGTAGCTTGAGTAGATATACTTAAGATCTAGTCTGGTATCCAGATACAGGTATAAACCTTTAAAAATTACATTGCATGCTATACCAGTCTTCCTACCTGTATTAATCACTTGGATAACAGACCATTCTGAGAGCACTTGTGTTATTAGCGAAGATACAAATGAATCATTTCATTTGTGTGTTCTCATGTGCCTTATCAAAGCAATCCCATATATTATGTTCCCATCTTACTCTAGATGTTGGGAAATACTTAGTTTACTTTATTATTTATCATGCAGTGTAGATAGTTGAAGTCGTGACAATCCGATTCATCCTTTTTACTTTAATACCTGGTAGAGGTTATGTTTACATTAGAAAGATCATAGTTGTTCTTACATGAATTACAAGTAGGTGAGTGTTATAATTGTTATTCAGAGCTTAGATGATTCATTATTGATAGAAAGTGGTGTTCTGTTCTTAAATGAATGGGCTGTTTGTTTGGAATGCTCAGTGTTACAGTTGTCTTTGCAATGACGATGATTTGGGGTTTGGTTTCTTTTTTAGCAACTGAGGATCGTTCTAGCAAAAAATACTGGTAATCCACCACCAAACTTTGCAGGCCTCTGGTTTTCTACCAGCCCAACCTTTTGTACAGACGGTATCCAGCTATCTTTGGAGGCAGATTAGCATGCTGCAAAAGGCAAAAGATTGAAATGTCATTAAAGAATTCAGCAAGTCTGACAGACTTTTGGATGAATCTTTGCATTTGCGTCTTTCACGTGAAGATTTTCTGTGAAAGTTTGTTTGTAATTAAAGTTTTGTACCTTCAAAATGTCTCCTACTGGACAGGCTCAGTCTGGCCTCACTGAAATAAATCAGCCACTCAGTCCAGGTGACAGCAGTGCCCTTGCAGTTCCCAGCGACTGGACCAGAGCGTGTGCTGGGTGGTGGGAGGGAGTGCAGTGCCCCAGGGCATTGGTGTGTTCTTGGAGGAAAAACTACTCCACTGTAGAGTTGTTACATCCCAGTTTATCATCCACATTGTTTGTCAGAGTCTGTGGCTTTTTTGTTTGTTTTTGTGAAGATGCTTTCTGAGCACTGTTGATGCTGAAAGACATGGAAATTAGGAAACGTGCATATTAACAAGTCCACAGCACCGTAAAAGATTCTGGCAAACGTGGATTTGCCAACATAACTAGTATCGAAAAACATGCATGTACAATATATGGACAAGGAAACATTTAAATGTCAGCAGGATTTCTTAAGTATTGTGTGTTTAAATACTCGGCTTTGATGCTGTATGAATGTTTGGATGTTTTTTGCTTGTTGTTTTTCCTCCATTCTTGCTTATGTATTTTGCAGGTTCTGATTTTCTGGCCACAATAGAGCAGACAGAATTACTTGATGTTGAGAACCTTGTTAATTTTATGGCCCATTTTCACATGGAGATCAGCTTTTATTTCCCCTCTCACTCTTTATTCTTGATTCAATTGTCACTAAGGTTTACTGAGCAAAAACACTGGATGTATTATGGGAAGAAATCTAATCAATGCAGCACCAAGGGACAGTCCTTCAGCATCCTCCCCAGTAGCTGTGAGCCAGACTAGAGGTTACTACGAGGTTACTCTGTCTGACTTTAACCAAAATACCCATCTACTTCTGAAAAGGCTGCTGGCAGCCTTATGCATGTGTAACAGAAGCCTCATTAATATAAGCTCCCAATATATATACACCTGTTACACTAGCCCCCAGCACAGAGCCTGTGTTTCCTATTTTAAACACTTTGCATGTCTGTCTACATTCCCCTCTGTCTGCAGTTGCTCTAGTGTAGTACTGCAGGGCAGCTCCTATGCAGTCCCTCCAGGGAATGCAGAAGGCTAAATAAAGTTGTGGCAGATGTCAGCGGACCTCGCCAAATACTGTTTTTCAGGTTAGAGAGTTTGAAAGATTCATTGACTAATCCAGACTTTCTTACAGAAGCGAGCTCATTAGTGGCCTGTTTAAGTGTGCATTTCTTTAATGCCTGCATCTTTTTCAGTATTGATGCAGAGAATTGCGTGGACATATGTGTGGGAAATCTTTGTTTGATTGGCAGAACTCTGCTTCTTACCTCCCTCCTGAATCCTCCTGCTCATGTACTAGCATTTAACTCCACTTAGAGTTGAGTTCTTTGAAAGATTCAGCACTTCCTTAGGGCTGTTACCTGTTTTGGCTCCGAGTTCTAAGAAATCATTTGACATCAAAATAACTCTAAGATAAACTTTTCCCCTTTTATGAAATATTTGTTCAGCACATTCCAGAATATGGGTTTACCTCAGAAGTTACATATCTCCTTTGTAAAAGACAAAGCAAGGATCAAAAGCAGTACCAGATACAGCTGCTGATGCAGCACAGGAACAAACCCTCAGCCTCCCTGTGCTTTCTGGCCACCTGCCTCGGTTTTCCCGAGCAAGGCATCCTGCGTGTTCCTGTTTGCTCGGCCCTTGATGTATTTCACATGGAAGAGCAGTAAGTTTGCTTCCTGTAGCTCCCAAGGGAAGTATGTTGTTCCCCCAGGCAGGTCCAAAGATGCTGCTGGTGTCCTGGGGCTCTGGCATCACCCCCTTGGCCTCCCACGGGTCAGTCCCCGGGAACACCCTTCTGGCAGTTGTGTGGCTCCTGTTCCATCAGGCGTGGAGCACAATTTTTGCTATTACACTGAGAGTTTCTGTCACTGTTTTCATAAGGCACAGTTGCTAATGTCTGTGTTTTATTTTTGTTTCCAAAGCCTTTTTCCGTGGAAATTTGCAGTCAGGTGTGAGTCTTACCACTAGATATGGATGGCTAAGAGTGGCCAGCAGTTCTACTGTGAGATATGCTGCAGTGAGAAAGGCCGGAGGAACTGCAGCAGCTCTACTTCAGTTTCAGCACTTCTCCACCTGCAGTGATGCTCTTCCTGCTCATACTGTGTTGCAGCATTTGATTGTGAATTGTTAGAGCCTGAGACGTAGGTGGCAATTTCAATATGCATCTACTTTAAACAAAACTAGGAGAAACACAACCCTCCTCAGCTGGGCTGAACTGGGATCTGTCTGGCCTACTCTCTTGTTTCCAGCAGTGATTAGTAGACTGTAGTTATGGAAAAAATACAAGCGGTATGTTTATGGAATCAATAGGCACAAGTGCCGTGGTTATTCTAGTTAGTCACACTGCTTGTGGATAATCACCCTGGACTACAGTTGGCGTAGGCCAGAGTTTGCCCTTGAGCTTCTTAGGCTGAAACCTGCTATTTGTACGATTAGGTTCACATAATAATATTTTAGCATACGGGCCTGCCTAGTGCAGCTTGTGAAACACCAGACAAGTCTGGGGTAAATCCATGTATTCCAGCCGTTTGCGTTTGAATTGTATGAGCATTCATCTCCCGTGACAGTAAGTACAAGATTGTTCAAATGCAATCAATAGCTCTTAATTATTTTTAGTAACCTGCTTGTTTATGTAATGGTTTTGATTTGCCTTGATTGTTTACATATTAGTTCAGCATAAACCCCATTATTTCAGTCTTTGCAGATGTTTTGAGGACTTAGACTGTAAGAAGCAATTTTCTCCTGTTGGTTGAAGTGGCATCGTGTCACAAAAATATGCATTTTGCAGAGAAGTGTATTAGTAGAATTGCACAGTCAGGCTGTGGAGCTTATGGGCATAGGAAATAGCTGCAGTTACCACACCTAGGATGTCTTTTGGCAAATATGAAATTATTCCAAAGAAGATTCAAAGTCAACACTTTCCTAAAATGGGATTCGTGGTGCTACTTTATGGAGACCCTACTTCATCCTTATCCATTGTTTTAGTAGGCTTCATCTCCCAGGTGTCAGTCATGTAACTGTATTTGACCACAAATGCAGTTTTATACTTTCATATGTTCTCTTACTTTAACCAAGATTATCTTGAACAGGTGAAACAGAAATGAGTTACAGGTTTCCAAGACATATATTTAGGAGATAGTTTTTTCTTAAAAGTTGAATGAAGTTCCATAAACTTAAAAAATGTGAGTGTCACATCCAGGAGGCTAATGCTGAGGACACTATATTGTTCAAGGAACATTTAGAGCTCAAATCCATTTTTGTTAAACCAGATTCCTATTTCAAGATAGCAAATATTAGGTAATTATTTTAAAGGAATAAAACCTTGGTTTGGTCATGATGATAGAGGTAATGGGCAGAACAGGCCTGTATTTCCAGTTTTGATTAGGTTATTTTTTAACAGTATGTCTCAGTAAGCAAATGCTTTAGTCCCCATGAAACAGAAATGAGCAATTGATTCTTTAACATGAGTGCCATTAGTTGGGTAAGTTCACAATTATTTCTTTTTAGTATTCTTAGTAGTAGTTAGTTGGAGCAAGTCTTTTTTCTATGGGAAGACAATGAACAAGGAAGTGACTCTTTGGACGTTTCATGTGATACATTAGATTATTAAAACCTAATAATTAATAAAACCTGGTATAATCTATGTTAATATTGTGAGCATGTTTCTAGAAGGAAATGTTTCCTTACAAAAAACCTCTCAGAGCAAGTGCTTTGAATTGTTCACAGGAATTTGCTGCTAGTTTCATATCTAGGATTTTCCAACTAAGACATTATGTGTCAGTTATACAACATTTGGCATTTTGTATTGCACTTCTGTCATTATGTGTAAGAATTACATTTTAGAAATCATGAGTTAAACCAGCAATCCTGTTGTACTGAAACCTGCCATGGTAAAAGGGTGGCTTATGCCATTTGCCTTCACAAATATGTACTTGGCTTAAGTTAAAGCAGGTATATTGCTTTCCGCTGTCAGCCATTAATCCTTGAGGTTATCTTTAGCACTTTTTTAGTGAGGACCCAACAGCTCTGTGACTGGCTGAAACTAGCTGTAGATTTGCTTATCTATCCCAGTTATGTAGATATTAATAAGATATATGAATATCTTATTTCATTAAGATATTAATGAAAATTTTACTCTCTGTTCTAGATATGCATTATCATTAGTTCTCTGGCTCTCAGGCTGTATCAACTTTACTGCCTCCAAATACTGTAGTTAACACACTCCTACTGTTTTGTCTTCTCTTTTTACTTTTAATCATAATGTTAAAAAAAAATACAGTTCTTGCTAAAGAAGATCACATTTGTTGCTTGGGGAACAATGTGTCTGATGTTCAATTATGTCCCAATTCAGAACAATACAGAAGCACATCTTTAACTTGAATCCCATATTTAACTTAAGTTCTTGAAGCCCTTGAATCATGGGTATAGTGCATTTCAGAAAATGGACACAAGCTTAACATGGTGTTTCTTGTACATTCTCATGTTTCAACAGAAATATATCTGGCATCTGCTGCTCTTCTATGATAAATCCAAGAGTGAGGGTTTTCTTATTAACTTTCTGGAGAAGGAATTTAAGATCCAATCATGAAAACATTGACGTGACTGAGTAAAGGTCTTCATGTCTAAACATCTCTAGGATTGTAGCCTTTTAATAATGGAATAGTCTAGAAACCATCTCCCTAAAATGTCAATACAGCACTGTATCAACACATATTCTTTACACAGCTTTAAGGCAGTCAGACTTAAAAAGTTTCTTTATCTGTCGCATTTCTATCCCATCTTGTGTCTGGACTTTTTTTCTGCCTGTGGGTTCCCATTGGCCACATGTCTGACTGAGGCTAAACATTATTTTTGTGTACATTTTTGTACAGTACCTGTATTCTGTTTTAAGGAAAAATATACACAGGCATTTTTCTTCTTTATTAATAAACTGTGTTGACAATTTAAAACAAATTCTTTCAGCTGTTCAAAATGGTACACAGATGTACTGGCACATTTAAGAGTAAGTTAAATAGAGAGCGAAGTATTGTGTCACCAAAGGAGCAGAGGAAGAGGAGCTGGTCTCTGACCACTAAAGCAAATTAAAGCACTGCTAAGATGGTGGCTTTGAGAAAAATAAGCCACACGATTCTAGTACTTAAGTGAACTATGGAAGCAGCAACAAAAGCAAGAAAAATCTTACCAAAGGAAAACTGGGAGAAGTATAAAAGTATATTGTGTAGTGAAAGGACAATACTGAAACGGGATAAAAATAGGAGATCGGTTTGGTACATAAAGCAAAAAAGGGGAGGGGCAGGGGTGCAGTGTAAAGACACAGATGCATTATCAAAAAAATCTTAGTATCGCTGGCAACTAAGATTAAACTGCTGAATACTACATTTTATGAATAATTTATATGTGATACAGTGATGTACATGCTTGGTTGATCAGTTTGAGCACAGTTAATCTTTCTACTACCAATTGGTATATTAATTTTAAAGGACTGACAACAAGGCAATATTCAGAAATAAAGGTTGACATATTTTTATCTGGTAACTTTTTTTTAAAATTGCTTGGCAATGAAAGTAGAAGAGACTTTTTTACTTGAAGCTGTCAAGGTTTCTGGCAGCTAAGCGGGGTAGTGTCAGAAGCCTTAAGTCATAGTGCTTCCCTGAGGGTAGAGTCATCCCTCTCCAAAGTGCCATTCGTGCCCCACCGACCTTCAATTAAGGCTTTCAAAACAAGTGTGAAGTGGAACACTGATCCTCTACTGAAGCACGTTCCTCACCTGCAGAATAGATTTGGAAGGCCTGGTTTAATATTGGTATGTCTTTTTCTGACTTCTGTTTTTCCCTTGTAATGATAACGTAAATTTTTTTTCCTTCTTTCTTTTTTGAAACAGAAAGAATGACTTACTGGGGAACCAAGTTAGAAGATGAAAGAAGTGAAGATTAGTCATCTATGCAGAGGAAGTTACAAGGTACCTATAGCAATAACACTGGAGATCCTTTTCTTGCTGGTGCTTAGGTCTTCATGGTAGATTACTTCTGGCAGTAAAGTTTAAAAATAGTCCTTAGAAACCTAGAAAAAGAAGTTTTGAAAAGAACTTTCTTCTGCTTGATTGCCAGAGTAAGTAAAGTATTTAAATCTTTATAAATATCTTTAAAATACACCTTTAAGTTTATTACTATGCTGAATTGTAGCTGTATTTCTATGGGTAAATGGCAGTCACATTTATGAGCTTTTTTTTTTTGGCAGAAGCCAGTAAAAACAACCCTTTTCCGAACACCAAAATGAAATCTCTCCAGACACTATCAATGGTTATTCTTGAGACTTTAAAATAATAATTTCATGGATTCATTTCAATCATCGTACACTCAATGCAGGAGATGTACCATTTCCTCTTTTCTTTGCCATTTAGAACAATTACAAGGAGATGTGCTGGTAACTGTTTTCCACAGCGTTTAAAGAATATGTTCTTTTACATTTGCTATCCTGTGCCATCAAGATGTGTAACTTGAGGAATGCAAAGCCAGCATTACTAACACATCATGTCTCTCCAATACTTTCAGTAATGTGACTGAATAATATTTATATGGTGACCACCAAGAGACTGGCACAAGGCTACATGCGACTTTAGTTCTGAGGTTAAATGTTACTTCGGTGATGCATAAAATTTGTATTGACCATCTGCCCAGCATTGAATTGAACCCATTAATGGATAAACCTCATAGTATCACTGTGAGACAGGGAGTTAGGATCTCCATTTAGCCAGTGATAAAACTGAGCCCCAAAGGGCTTGTGTAATCATTTCAGGTCGTCCAGGAAGTGTATATTAGAGCCAGCAATAAAAGCCAGCTCACCTGACCTGCCATCTTTCCTTTTTGGACATCCTTCTGGTATCATTTTTTGCTATGTTCTGTCATGTGTGCAATGTGTACATCATCAGCTATACATTCTTTATGCAGTTTTAACCATCAAAATTGCTTGCAAAATAACTTAAAACACACAGTTAATGTGAAACGTGAATCATGCTCGTCCATAAAGAACAACACGAGACACAATGCAAGAAGGCCAGCACCAGATGGCCTTCATAAATTGAGTAAGTTAGCTCAAAATGCCAAAAGGGAGATTTGTTATTGTGACCTCTTTTTCTATTTCTTTTGCATAATGTTGAGAGGAAGACTCTGCAGATACTGTAATACTGCAGACTTCTGTAATACAGAGAGGAACTGCTGGTACAGGACAATGAATGCTCTTCCCTTTGTAATCTTGCCGAATGTCTCTTTGATTTCCTTTAGTAAATGTCAGGTCACATGTTGGCTGCTTGAATTCTAAAACAGAAGTATAAATCATCTTCTCAAGTGACAGAAACTGTCATTTTTCCTTGCAAAATATTTTTCTAACTATATCTTATGTAACTGTTACAGTTGTTGACATTTTCTTTAAAAGTCCTGTTCGTATGACACCCAAGATTCAGTATAGAGCTACAAACTAGAATAGAGAATTCTTTTGCTTTTGCTTATATGTTTCCTTTACCATGAGTTGGAGAGGAATATTATGCATTTCTGAGTCATGCTGTAAAAAAGTATTTTATTTTTAATATCATTAGAATTTTAAAAGAAGGAGAAGGATAACTTTAGCATAGGTGAAATCAAGAGTTAATACGCTTCAATTATAGAAAGTGGCGATTAAATTTTGATGGGCTGCTATCACTGATACTTCAAATAAAATGTTGAGGTGGTAATGTGGGGAGTGTGGATAATGAATTGAATGCTAGAGAAAGGCTGTTGATTTTTATGGAAAATGTATATAAAAACACATGATCCTCAACCGAAGACATTCATGTGGATATACCCACAAAATAGACTTCTTATATCTGTTTTGGGTTGTGTCTACAAGAGTGCAGCCCTGTATACCTGTGTCTTGCCATAGATAAAAGTACTCACCCACACCTCATGTTCTATTGTGCCCAATTCCTGCCCATTTTAAGGGTGATACACTAGCATTAATAATCTGCTTTTCCTCTACTCTTACATGTCTGCAGAAGACTGCTGATAGGTCTTCCTGATGAGTCTTTTACATCAAACTTATCTAATGTAATAATTTTTAAGAAAAAATGGCTGCAGAATGTGGAGCCAATTGGTGCGAAATTCCTGCTGGCAAGGCTTTTGACTTGCTGCTTATGATGGACCCAGCTGAGGGATGAAACTTTTCAGGTATTTCAGATCTGTCTGTGCCAATCTCACCCCAATGAGCAGTGAATTAAGGTAATTCCAGATTGCTTTGGAAAAATAAGTTCAAGAAACACTGTTTTCCTTCTGAGGGTATGCCACAAGGGTGATCTAGAATGCCAGGAGTTGGTCTTGAGAGTGGTTCCATTAATCCTAATTCATCCAAGTCCAAATAATATAGTTAAATTTTACGCAAGCTACCTTTATGGTAGATGAAGCGTATTTTAAGACACCTCTAAGAATTTGAACATAGATTAAGATGTCCATATTGACATTGTCTTAATCTGTCACAACCAGGATCTGAATTGTTTGGTTAAGTATCCTGTTGCTATCAAAGAACATTGCTGAGTTTAGGAAGGGAAGACAGATCTAACTATCTCTGCTTTATAATGAGATACTGCATAATAATAACCTGCGCTGCAAACAGTTGAACTTGACACAGACACACGTTAGAGGGGGCACTTGTCTCAGTTAAAAAAAGGGTGAAAAGTGCCCTCCTCGTTGCTTTGACTGCCCAGAAACCCAGACTCCCCACAGAGTTTAGAGCAACATACCCTGGCATCTGCAGCATCTCATGATCATGAGTTTGGGGTTGAAGAAACACAGTTCCCTTCTTATCAAAGCCAGAAGTAGGAGATGGGCCCCCTGGAAACAGATTCCCTTTATCAGTCTACATACTTATATGATCTTCTCACTGTTTATCAAAGCTGGTTCGGGACATTACAGATTTGTTCTCCTCAGCTCACAGAACCAGGAACTTAATACGTTACAGGTGTGGAGGTGAAGCACAGATGTGAATACTTTAAGATGTATAGCCTCAACAATTGAGGCTGGATATTTAAAAGCATTCAGCATGGGTCAGCTCATCTTGTAATGTTTGCGGGGTTGCAGTTTGATAGTTATTTTAGCATCTAAACCAACCAGAACTTACTTTTCTGAAAACCTGATCAAAAAATTTGCCTGAGATCATGAAGGAAATATGTGGTACAGTTGTGAAATTAATCCAGCTCACTCAAATTTCTGCACACACGAAGGACCTTCCTCCCTCTCACCTTGCTCTCTTCTCTGTCACAAAGATTTCTTTTGCTGAGTTTTGGGAAGACGATGCAGCTCTTCTGTGAACTATTCTCATTAAATCTTTCTTTCTCTTGCTACAAGCTTAATAGAGGGGGACTCTCAACAGTGCTCTCAGAAAGTCCTGTAGTGCACATTAGAGAATACTGAGTCCTGAACTCTAAAGTCTCCAAAGGCTTAGTGGATGATCTCCTTTTAAGACTTCTGTTAGTACCAGTTATCCCGAATTACAAACCATCGGCAGGTCTCAGAGATCTGATCTCAGAGTGGGTCTCCCTGGTTGGTAAATATCTCAGGAGATCTGCAAAGAAAAGAAGGATGATTAAAGTTTATGCCTTGAGCAAGAAGAAGTCAGAGGGAACATTTCCCAGTGTTCTTTTATGAGGTTTTTTTAAGCAAAAATATTTTTCGCTGACAGGCCTTTCTAATGATTGAATACACTGTGAGTTCTGTGTTCGCAGGACGGCCTAGAGAAACATGTTTCTATTTTCTGCTGGAAGACTGCAGTCTTGAGCACTCTCAATATTAAGATCATTGGAGCCAGGGTTCCCTGCTGATGTTACTGAAATGAACTTTAATCAATCTTGAAAAAAAGACTTTAATAACCTGAATTATGGCCCCCCATGCTAGATCTTGGACGAGAGAGCGAGCCTAGCAGTATTGATTTTCTCATGCTCGGCAGTTCTTCTGGTATTTTTGCCACTTGTTAGCAATGTATATTTTAATAAAACCCCAGTTTATGAAGAACCTTTTCCCAGCAATCTTTGTGTTTAAGTGGAACATTTTTACATCATTTGCATATATTTTTCCTCATTTTCAAGCAAATGCATGTCTTGAGGAAGATTCTGGATTCCAAAACCAATCTAAAAATGGAAGCTTTCTTTCCTCTCTAATTATGACACAGCTCTTGTCAGTCCCACCAGATGGGGAAGATGAGGCAGAAAGTAGCATGGACAGTCAACCAATTCTATTCTTTCATTTTCACTTTTTCTATGAGGAGGCAAATGCTTCTTTTGACTCAACACAAGTCCTGGGCTGTATGTTTAGAAGAACTTAGAATTTATTTTAATGACAGAATTCAGAGCCTTTGTGAGAGAACTGCAAATATCTGCAAGGGGCTCCCTTCATTTTCAGGCCAGGAAATCCGATGGAGAGTCCACAGGAACAGTTTACTGTTCATATGTGAAGAAAGATGAGGAGGGGAATGTTGCTGATATTTCTAGGTTTGTGTCCTAACAATGTAAATTACAGCGGAGTCCTCAGGTGGCATCTTGTATGTAGCCTGCAGCCTTCTGACCTCCTTCTGAAAGGCGAGCTGTGGGTTATGGGTTGGCTGAGCAGGCCACTAATGCTTCTCCACAGCACTATTGTACCTTTATAGGGACTGCTAAATGATGTGGGGTGTACCACAGAGACCACTGTCCAGAGCAAAGTGCTGTCAAAGAGTGAGAGGGGGTTAACCACAAAATATTTACCATTTTAATGTGCACTGAAAAAAAAAAACATAGCCAAAATCAGGATTTTCCTTTAGTGCTCTCTGTGTATTGTGGTTTTACATTAGCTGAGAAAGTGTTCTGTACAGTGTTGATTCTCCAAAGCAGATGACAAACAATGATTAACCAGTTTCTTTCAACAGCTCACTAATGAGCAGAAACCAACTTGAACTAGTTATTCATATTGAATTAAGATTTTTTTAAAATCATGTAGTTACGAGCATAAATGTTTTCATCTAAATCTGAACTTTCCCAGAATAGTGCACTTGGAGCTGGATGTCTTTCTTCAAGCTTATTTCTAGTGGCAGAGGATATGAAAAAGCAAATGATAGTAGAATATGATTATAGTTCTTAATGTAATTTAAAGTTATTCTATTTTAAGTGAAATACTGATGTATAAGGGCAGGACCTCTGAACCACATGCATTTACAAGCCTGCTCCACGCAAAAGTAAGTGTCTTGTGTGCTGCTGTCGAGACTTACTATCCTGTCTAAAGCTTCTTTGAGTGGAAGTGCTTCTCTAGCAGCAGTATGAAGGATTTTAGATTTATGGCATTAAAAGCTAATGGGAAGCACATTTGCTGGACATTCACATTTCTAAGCTGTTTTATTCATGGTACTTTGAGACCAAGTGAGGCCTAGGATAGATAAGCTTTCAAATTAAAAAAAAAAAAAAAAGGCTTTAATGGTGATAATTTGAGAAATGGTATATATACTGCCACCAGTGAGATGATAATGAAGCAGGCTGGGGGCCAACTGTCTAGGAAGCAGCTCTGTAGAACAGGATCTGGGGTGTCCTGGTGCTCAGGTTGACGTCAGCCAGCCATGTGCCCTTCCAGGACAGTGCCAGCTGCATCCTGGCCTGCATTAGCAAAGCTATAGCCAGAAGTTCTAGCAGACTGAGCCTTCCCTCTTTATAGCGCTTGTGAGACTGTGTTTAGACTATTGTCTCCAATTTGGAGCACCCTACTACAAGAAAGATACTGCCATCCTGGCACGAGTCCTGTGGAGGGCCACCAATCTAGCCAAGGCTGGAGCTCATGGTAAGCAAGGAGAAGCTGAGAGAGCTGGGTCTGCCCAGGCTGGATAAAGAAAGGCAAAGGGGAGACCTTACTGCTGTCTGCAACTACCTGAACAAAGGGGAAGGAGAAAATGGAACCTGCCTCTTGTCAGAGTGCACAGGAATGGAACGAGGGCCAACAGCCACAAGTCGGAACATGAAAAATTCCAGTCAGATAGAAGGAGAATCTTTTTACCAAAGAAAGTCAAGCACTGGAACAGTTGCCTAGAGAGGTTGTGGGCACCTTGGAGGTGTCCAACATTCAACTGGATATGTGCCTGAGAACCTGATCTAATTAGACCTGCTTTGAGCAGCAGGTTGGACTGGATGCTTCCAAAGGTCCCTTCTGACCTGAATTAATTTGTGGTTCTTTCATTCTATCATAATAAAGACTAAAACAAGAACAATATTGCAGACTTGGACCACTGGAAGATCAAAAAGGAACAAGTTGTTGAAAACTAGAGTGGAATTAATAACATTGTGTATCGGACCAGTTCACCTTCTGGCATCAAAAGAGTCGGGGGCTGTAATGAGCAGTTGCCTCTGCACTTCTCCTGTATGGTTCTGCCTAAAGGAAATTGCAGCTTCATTGAAGTCAGATAACAAAATGCTCATTCACTTCACAAGGCTCTGAATTCTGTCAATTTAAATGGAGATCACAGGAGGGTTCTTTAAAGTCAGATAATGGTTTTAATTTGGGGAAAACTTTAGAGAATAGTTTTCAGGTTTTCTGGACGTGTATTTCATAACCATCATATTCCTTTAGCATATACAGATTAAGTTATGCTAGTATAGGAAGCAAAGAGACAGTATTCCTCTCTCAGCTTTCTACCTGTGTTCCTGTAAGCACAAATATTTAATTGAGTTGCTTAAAAAAGGAGGGAAAACTGGAGGGAAGGAAAGCTTCCTCCCTAGGATCCCCATGTTAGAAAGTATTTCAAAGCTTTGAAAACTGATGGCCAGCTCTGACATTTAGAAAGCACATCTTATAAAGAAGAACTGTGTAAAAAGTTGAAACCGTATCATGTGGTACACCCTGAAAGTGCTTGCTTTTTACAACTGCTATAAAACATATAAAATGCAATATAAGTATATAGCGCAGTTAGTAGGGCATATGTTCCTTCACTGCATTTCTGAAAAGGGGAAGGGATTTCTAACATTGCATAGGCTGGCTCTACGAAGTGACACTTGTCAGCAGAGTGTATATGGCCTGTTCTACTTTATGATGTTGCATATACTATTGATTACAATATGTTTAGTTGTATGATATATTCAGACTGGAGTCTACTTGTCCCATAAAAATTTTGTGCAATTCCGAGGAAAAGTTACAGTTATTAGAGAACTGTCTTGGAAAGGAAAGTGCCTGTTTCAGCAGCCCAGCCTTGATCCTTTAAGGCAGTCAGTGTTTGGGATGAGTGCCAGTGTACATGTAATTATGAATTTAGAATGGTCCAGGAATTTTTTAAGAACAAAAATACCTCCAATGTAGAGGTTAATATCTTGTGAATAATGGCTACAGAATGATTGAGACACCTTTCCATAAGAATAGTCTGGATCTATTCTATCTGACTATTGTTATTGCAAATTCCAGTGTTTGGCATTTGTTGTAATTTTACAGTAATATTAACAATATATTTTTATGTCTTCCCATTATGAATTTTAGCCCTCAGAACTTGTTTTCTTTGTAGCTTTTTCCCTGTAGTCAGGTAGCTTTTTTACATATTTGCAGAGAATCTGACATAATACATTACTCAGTAGCTAAAGCATTAAAAAGCAAGAAGCACAAGACTTGTGATTCTGAGAAGTGATAATACTGTTTTTATGATTTAGAGATTTTTTTTTTTAATGGAACATTTATATGCTTGTATGTGAATCCATTGCATGACATACACCGTGGTTAGCAACAGCTTTTGTGTGTCGTGGCTCAGGTTCCCATACACTCCTGACAGTATGTATATTCATGAGATTCATGACATTTTCCTGCATCTGCTCTTATAACAGATTTCGTTTCAAAGCAGCACTTCATTGATGTAGTACACTGACGCATTTTACGTATAATTGCTTTTCATCTGGTTATATGATTATTTTATGACACCTAGTGGATAAATTGATAGTAGTGCCGATTTGAATTTCCTGGTCTTTTTTTTAGATTCTCTTGATAGACATTCTGGCCTGGAAACTCAATTCACATTACAAACACATAGGCTCTCTCTGTTTTGTTACTTTCTCTCTCTCTACTTTTTTTTTTTTTTTTCTCTATAACTTTGCTCATGGAATAACGTGCTCATAGCCAGGTGAACAAATACCCAACAGCAGACTTGAGATTCCCAAAATAATGCAAGTTAGTAAAAGTCTGAAAATTTCGTTACATTGTCTAGTCAGGATCCCAACATTTGGAGTGTGTGATCTTCACACATCAACTTTTTCTACTGCATCAACTTTTCTGTCGTGTGCTTCGAACATGCAGTTCCCTTAGGGAATACACTACAGAAAGTTATAAAGGACTACTTATACTTACTGCCCTATGAGGACTCTTAGAAATACCCGTTCCTTTGCTGTTCTTAGAGAATGAAATCTGATAAATAATTAAAATATTATTCTATACACACAAGAAGGTTTTCAGAATATTTACATCAAGAAACAGTCTAGAAATGCCTAAAATACCTGACCTACTTTCACAACTAAGATACATCTTGTGAAGTATATCTTAATTTACATGTCATGGATTCTGTGCCTGAAGCTTATTTCAAAGACATTTCTCCTACAGAAAAATGTTTAAATACTGTCCAATATGTTCACTATAAATACTGGGAGATAAAAAGTAGGTATTTTTATTTTACTTTATCTTTTATGTTGGTAAGAGGAGGGGAATTAATTATTTCAATTGCTCCAAGTCTGCTTGCGGTACTGCTGGGTTGATACTATTAGTGTGCATGTTTCTATCTTCAGAGAAGGTATAATATGCTCCTTGCCCAACAGATTTTAATTTCAGAAGTCTTCCGGCATCTCCCAAAGGCAGAACAATACCTTACAATAGTTACGATAAGATTTTAGTAGTTTTTAAGTAGGAGCTAAAAGGAACTATAAGGCACATGAATTTGGAGATAATGGATTATGTATTTTTCATTTGTGAGCAACTGGAAGGGAGTTGTGCAGAGGACATGAAGAAATTGATTTTAAAGACTGTCTTCAAAATTTTAGGTTTCAGCTTGTCACTCTTCAGAGAAAATGTGTTGCGTGTTTCCACTCCCAAGGGGCTTCAGAATCAGAAAATGTAATACTAAACTGTGTCTTTAATACTGACTGACAAGGCACCCTTTTCCTGTGCTTTTTCTAGTTGCTCATTCTAACAGTTCTCTTGTGACTTTCATTTATGTAAAATTAGGGCCTGTGGCAACAGCGTCATGAATAATGGACACAAAGAGTTTAACACACTGTCGAGCTCTGGCACAGGTTGGCTCACTCTCTTCCACTTTAAGTCCGTTAATGAGCACTTAACCCGTGAAAGCTTTAGTCTCGGGTGAAAAGACTTGCACTAGGGTAAATCTGTGGAGAGCCCTGGTCTCCTGGGAAAACCAAAGACAGGGCAGGGGGAGCCGGAGCAAGCAGCGCCGTGTGTCTGTCCACCCAAACTCCTCACCTCTAATTCGTGAGGAGCAGCTTCCTGTGCCATATGACAATATCGCTGTCACCCTGGTCACCCCCAGCGCTCCCAAAGCCTTCTCCCTCTCCGTGCAAATTGACAGATTGGGCCCTTGCAATGAAAACAGCAATTTTCAGTAGTTTCCCTCTAACCCCGCACTTTTTTAAGACTTGTGGGATGTAAACCTGGTGTGGGTCTCAGACCTGGCTTGGTGTTGGATGGCTAATGAGGCTGGTAATCTAATTAGCTCATGCAGTGAGCATATGTGTAAGCCTTCTTTTTGGTGTCTTTGTTGTCCCCACAGTGTGGAGTGCTCCAAACGGAAAACAACTGATCAGAGCAGAGGCAAAGTAATTGCGACAAAAGCACATGTATATATTTTTTTTAATCATAATACAACTTGGGACAGTATCAAAGGGCAGTAACAAAACCCGTTACTGTGAGATCCATCAGCTGGTAACCAAAGAGAAGCAGTGTCTAAAAAGATAAAATAATCTCAATAATTAACAGTGCTTTTTGGATCAGGTCTGTAGAACCATAGAATCATTTTGTTTGGAAGAGACCTTTAAGAGTCCACCCGTTAACCTAGCACTGCCAATTCCCCACTAAACCATGTCCCTCAGCACTATATCTACACGTCTTTTAAGTACCTCCAGGGATGGTGACTCAACTACATCCCCGGGCAGTCAGTTCCAATGCTTGATAACCCCTTCTGTAAAGAAATTTTTCCTAATATCCACCCTAGAACACTCCTGGTGCAACTTGTTGCCCTTCTCTGGACATGCTCCAGCACCTCCTTGTCCCTTCTGTAGTGAGCGGCCCAAAACCAAAAACAGTACTTGAGGTGCAGCCTCATCTATAGCCTCACTTATAGCCAGAAATAAGCAGCCTGCTGCAGTTTTGGTTTGCAAGTCCTGTACAAGTATTTTCCCCATGTTACTGTATTTGACCTTCCAGGTCTCTGCTTTTTAACTGTCAGACTGAACAAGCCCAGTGTCTTGATTCAAAATGCAGTCCAGACATCAAAACATTGTTCTGAAATGGAAATGGATATTAAGTTTTAACAACATTTTAAAACAAACATCCTATATAGATTGGTGATTTTCTGACAGCTTTTCGTGTAATGCTATCCACGATTTCAAATGCTACGGGTCTAAATTGATCATGACAAATGAATGGTTTGTAAAGGATGGATTTTGCTTGTCTGTTGTAATGCAAAGCTGCTTCTTCATTAACACTTGAGTAACTTTATCCTGTTTGTGGTGATGGCAAATGTAAGCGTGCATTGATGTAAATACAGAATTTTAGTCTAAATTCCTGTAACGCTGGGTTATTTAGACCCTTACTCTAATCTTGGGTCCCAGACAATTAATTTCTTCACCCCTGCCTGTCAGCTGCTTGGTCTCACTGAAGGCTAAAATTTAAAACGAGAGCCTTAGAGGTCAAAGGGCAGAAGACATTTCCCTACCAACTAGAATTATTGATGCAGCTGCATTTCTGCAAAATGAATTTTAGTTTCTTGCTGAGGCTTAAAACATATCCTGACTGACATTCCCTCCTGGTGCTTAATTAAGTTAGGACTTGCACGTACTGGTTTATTGCTTGTCTTTTAAAAAGGAAAACTGTTTCCAAAGATTTAAATTCCTTTCAGAGTGAAAATACTGTTTTCCCAAGAAGAAATTTGTGGGTTGAGACTGAGGACAGTAGTTTTTAAGAAGATGTCAGATTAACATTGTTTTCACAATCTTGTGACTCTGGTTGAGGTTGTTTTCCTAGTTTACATAAGGAACTGGAATAAATAACATTTCCTATCAGTACTACCGCATAGTTTAGGTGTGATACTGTATGAATTGCACATATTAAGAAAGTCAAATCTGGTTGACTTAGAAGCCGGATGGCTTATTTAAGATGCTTTGTGTGGCACGTTTTTTTTTTTCCATAAAAATCCAGTTAAAAACATTACTCAAGTAATTGCTTGTGGGATGGCTGAGTATTTAGCTAGAGAGATTGGAAAACTGTGATCCTGACTGTTGTCTGCATCAGTGGTTGTGCCCAGTTGCATTTTTTATTTTCATGGGGCTCAAGGAGAAGTGGAAAAGGCACAGTTTTTAAGAGTTGGACATCACATATCAAATCAAAGGTAAGGGTGCTCAATTTAATTGTCCGGTTTTGTGGTCAGAGATGTGAAGCCAAGCCGGTTGATGCCAGCCGAGTTACGTGAGTTCAACTCTTCCAAAATAAGGGAATATCAACATCCTAAAATTAGTGAATATCTGGGGAGGTTGTCATTAATATTTAACTTCTGTGTCATCTGCATTAATGCGGTCTGCATTAGAACATGGAGATAAATTATGAGTGTTAGAGAAATGCTTA
The DNA here is from genome assembly GCA_004320125.1 of Scolopax mira. Lineage (NCBI taxonomy): Eukaryota > Metazoa > Chordata > Aves > Charadriiformes > Scolopacidae > Scolopax > Scolopax mira. Next base: position 24,345 of record BJBW01000235.1, read on the forward strand.
CTACAGTAAGGTGTTATATGCCCCTTCTATTCTTGCTGTCTCTGACAAGATGAAATAAAACTGACACGTTTTCTTAGCTCTTTTCTTAACAAGAAACAATCCCTAATTTGTCACAGCTTCATCTCTTTTTACTGCAGACACTCATCTCCCAGATAATCCAGCCTTTGCCTTTTTGCTTTTATGCATGGTGAGATTCCAAGACGACCTGTAACGTTTGTTTTTCATGAGAAGTGCCTCACTTGCCCCGGTGGATTTGCTATTTTCACACAGGATGGACGCTGGCCCTCACCCCGATTTCTGGGCATCGGTGTCTGGTGATCCTCATTTCTTCCATGGAGAGCTCGGGAAGGCGGCCCAGCGTGAGTCCCTGCTGCTGCTGCTGCTCCCGCAGCCCTGCATGTGGCGCCTGGCAGCCATCTTAGGCCTGGGCAGAGAGCCCACCGGGGGAGCACAGCAGACATGGCTGGGGAGTACGGAGACGGAAAGATTGCGCTAGGGAAACACGGAAGACAGATATTTTAAGTCCTACCAAAACAAATAGCTCCTAATGCACGGAACAGTTCTGCGTTCCGTTTGGAGTTTATTCTTAAAAAAATAAATGTATCTCCTTAAGTATTTATTTGCTTAAGAATCCACGTGCAAGATACAAAGCAGCCAGTGATTAGCCCTGGTTTTATTCCTCTTTTTGTGGAAGCTTTGAGAGATTCTGAGTGTTCGTCATTCTCTTGAATACTAGTGTTTATGGCTTTTTAACATTCAGAGTATTACATAAGCAGAGGTCAGAAGTAAAAGCAAGAGAAAACATAAAATGTTGTCAGTGTAGGTCCTGCAGTTTGCGTAAGCAGAAGTCATAATCCCACATCCAAGAAAAATGAGGTGGTGCTTTTGATGGAAAACTGTCTTTTTACTAATGCATTGCTTTTTGAAGCATCTGTTGAACATTCAAGGCATTTTATAGCAGTAAGGCTATGAATGCCTAACATATATGTATAGAACATGTCTGTGAAGTCGCTAACACCTTTAATGTATACTCAGCAGCGTCTCCTTGTCTTTACTGCTAGTCTGATCCCTTTTTACACCCATTCAGTAGATTAAAGCAGCTACCATTCAGTGCATTCCATTTTTTGGATACCATCATAAACTTTTCTGAAACATGCTAGGTGAGTGGTCTTTTCTGTGGAGGAATTCCCTTGACTTTTGCATGGATCCACATGAGAGTTAGGAAGCTTGTTTGCAGGTCTGGCCTGGTAGTCAGGCCTACAATAAGTGAGATGGAATTATTTAAGCTAATACATTTGTATGTTTTTACATTCTGTTGCCTTTTTTCCCCCTCATATATAAAATGTTCAACATCTTAGGAACATACATAAGCTATTGCAGATCTCAGAGATATTTAACCACAGACTTCTGACTCATTTCACAGCTGCTCCTTTTTCCCAAATATTTGCAAACAGTTAGATAAAGACAATTGTGTCATTGAAGATTTAAAATTATTTATTGAATAAAACCATGTTACAGTACCTATGATGTAATAAAAAAGTAGACAAAGATGAACAAAAATTACATAACTTATTCAGTAGAATTACTGCTCAATGCAAGTAGTCATTGGTTCCTAAATTCTTTTCTGATTTATAAGTTGTCTAAGGAGTGACTTAAACAATTTGTGGTGTCTTGGACTTTCTTCAAAGCCATTAAGGCCAAGTGAAGGTGTTTGAATTGTTCCCCTTCTTTAAAGAAGTCTCCTGATGACTTTGAGGAAAATGTTCCCAGGCAAAACTGTGAACAGTGTTTGTAGAAACTAGAACAGTGCACCCGACTGTTACATCACCGAGTAACCTCATTGATGATCAAACATCACAGTCAGAGTTGATCACCCATTGGAACATTATCACAAAGGTAGAGGATGATAAATTTGATTTCCTAGTTACAGTCTGGCTAAATAATGCCTGGTTAAAGGTAGTTAAAGTTCATGTACGCAGACTGGTGTTCTTTAGCCAGCTGAGAAAGGCAAACACTTGTACGTGGAACTGTCTAGAGCAGGAACCTAACTGAATTAAATTTTAGAAAAATCTGTGCCTCCCCACTGAATGTAGGATAAGGCTGTAGCGGCTTGGTCCTGTGGGTGTTTCCCATTGTGCCTGCCTGAAGTTCTGGCGGAATCTGTCCTGTATTATTAAGTTACAGTAAGATTTCACAACTGGGGAAAGAGCTGTCGATTGCCATTCCGGAAGCAGCTGTATTTCAGTATCGGTTAAGATCACCGTATGCGTCTTACTTCACAGGAGTCACAGAATCTGTTTGTAGAATACTTTTTACTTCTTGAAGGATGCAACTGTATGAAGGCATTTTTGTTAGATTTATTTTAAAATATACTTTAAAGTGTTATGTATCCAGTTTGTTGTATGTAGGTCACAGGGAAATTAATCCTTCCCTTCACCAAATAATTTCTGTCTGAAATCTCCAGAAAAGTTACCTGCCATAGCACTGCACTGTCAGCCCTGTCCTGGAAGGGGGATGTAGCAGCTCAAATTCCTGCCCATGGCCTGATCCAGGGACTGTTGAATTCAGTCAAAAATCTTCCCTTGGCCTCAGCATCCAGGGTAGCAGAACCTCAGCCATTTCCCGCACAACTGCTCTTGCCAGAAAAGGTTTGTGACATTTTTCAGAGTTAATAAATAGTCTGTAGGAGCAGAGCAGTGAATGTATGCCACTTTGGAAGTGAGAAGGTAATCATTATATGGAGACATGTTGGAAACCAATGATCCTTCCCTTGTGGCTAGCCTCTGAGCCGTCTCTTTGCCCCAGAGTAGTCATGGAGCACCACCTCAAGCCTGCACCTGGGGCATTTATCTTCCTCACGTGACCCGGTGAGGTTTTGTATCTGTAAGTCATTCTGAGTTTTTTGGGTGGAAGGTGCTTTGAAATCACAAAGCATTTGGTCTATTTTGTGCAGGTGAGTGTTAATTAATAAGGCTTTTAATTATATAGCAACACAACTTTAAACCCGTCCTCTTTCCTACTACATCATGTAAACAGCAGGCTTGGCCCTATGCCTTTTTTAAAGAGACTGCTGATGTATGTATTAACATCAGTTCCAAGACATTTTTCAGTGAGCAGTGAGAGTTGGAATATGGAAATGTCATATTTTTCCTAGTATTAAACAGTTGTTAAACTAGAAACATAAGTCTTGCCAGATAGTTATTTTGTATGCATGTCGTCTTCATAGAAAGAAAATGAACATGCATTTTCCTTTCATTAAGTATTTTAAAGTTCATCCTTGTTTGGTGATCTAGTCAATTAAAATAAATTTGTGAGCAGCTTGTGAGAGCAGAAGACTAATAAATTTTAGGTGTTGCATAAAGCACATTCTTTCCCATTTTTGTCTGGTAATGGGTACTACTAATACCCATAATAATAGATCTTATAGAAAACAGTATTACACAAAGTTTATGATACTTCACAAATAATTATCTCAATATCTTTGTGAATTAAAAAACTGGTTTTGTGGGAACATACACACTAAGGCAACATTATATAAGAACTGCACATAGAGAAAAGAATCTTTAACATCATTATCATCATGGAAAGTAAGAGAATCCTTTTGAATTGCTTAATAAGAACTCACTATTTTTTCAACATGTGTGAACATTTTCCAAACTCCCACCTAGCATTGCAAATAAAAGTGAAAGTGAGGTCAAGATATGTAAAGTTAAGCAGGCAACTTAGATACTGCAAACATACTTTGGCTTTCCGAAATGTTGCCATTGTTTGGATCTGTATTTTCATCTCTGTCTCCTAGAGGCACTGGAATCAGCCATAAGAGTAGGATCTTCAGCCACAGTTTCCAGGGAGTAGAAGTGTTTAGGTCTGCAGGGTATTTCGGGCTTTTCATTACTGTGGACACATCCTTTTAATGCCAGATTGGTCCTTTGGACTGTTTTCACTGGACCATCCAGCGTAAAGAGCTGCCACACTGAAAGGTTGTTTTCATTTTTCCACTGTAAAGCAAATGCATATACAAGAGTCTCTCTTTGAAGTAAATCACACAATGCACAGCTTTCCTCCAATTCTCTTATGTAATGTTGTTATATTTACTTAAGGAGAGGGTATTTTACACTCCTTTCTGTGAGATGACTGCACAATATATAGGTACCCACCCAGAACTGCTAAAATTCACTGATTTCTGCACAGAATTTTAGCCAATGCTTCAATATAAATTCTAGGCTCTTGGGAAAAATACTGAGATCTCTGACTGCATGCATAAAGAAGATTTTTTTAAAAAAAAAAATTTTATCTAAAAACCAGAGGTACAGGGAAGGTTTGTTTGGTTTTTTTCAGAGGATTATGCAGAAAGTAATTGACATTGCCAAAAAGCTGGCACTCGGAAAATGGAGACATTTAAAACACTTAAGTACATAGAGGAAACTCTCATGTTTTCTACTGCAGAGCTTTCCAAATGGGTTTCTTTGATAGTGGTTAGAGAGCAGCTTCTGCTACCAATTTTTACCATTTACATTAATGAAGAGGTTGAGATCTCTTATGCTACTCTCTATGTATATTACACGGAGAACATTTTAATGTATATCCTCTTTGGCCTACAGGGGCATTAATGTTACAAGATGTGAAATCTGGAGCTGTACAGTATTTCTTCTAATAAAGTGGTCTCAGCATGGACAGAATTACAGCATTCCTATTTTGTGCAACAAATATGCAACTTGTACAGCTCACAGTAACCGCTAACCTCTTTCTACATGTGTCTCAGTCCACTACAGTGAAATGATCTTTGAAGTTAATAGTGTAACATTGCCTTTTATAGTTAAACACATTGATACCTAATTTGGTCAGACATCTGTATTCACCTTCCTTCTCTGCTTCCTTTTAAAGTGTGTTTGTTCCTTAAAGGTGAAGTAGCTGATACCTCGCTCTGCCTGTCTCTGCAGTGCTTTCAAGTCAGTCTCAAAAAATACCTTTTCTTTTTTCACTATACTTTGTCTCTTGCCACTGTCTTTGAAATTGGAGATCGCTGTGGGCCGTGGAATACTCGAGGTAGTAACAACCAAGTGAAAAATCTGGTGCTGTGCATGGTTCTCCTTGAGAAAACCTACAGAGATGCTGTCCTCTGCTTATACACATACTGTCTCTCACTTTATAGTTGGTTCAGTATGCAGTGAAATGAAATTGATATGTATGTGTTTTCTCTTGCTCCTCTCTTTTTAGGTCCCCGTATTGATTATAAAGCAATGGAAGATCCCTTCAGTTACCCTGAAATGGGGTTCACCACCTTTGGGGTGAGATCTCCTTGATAGTGAAACATTGCTTTAGTTTCTCTGGGTATGGATGATGCATGTGTCATTTATTGTTTTCTTTAGTTTACATTTAACAGAAAGTAAGTTAACTGATTAAGTTAGGGCATTTGCTTTGAATGTTTCCTTAGTTATTAAAGTGTTATTTATATTACAGTATAGACTGGTATTGCAGTTACTTCCACTTCTTTAGACCTGCCCAGAATTGTTGCTGTCCCCAACAAGGCAGTGGGGAATAACAACCCCCTCGAACTCTAGCATAAGTGTGAGATTAGAGTAGATTACACTATAGTGGCATTTTTGCTAGTCATATTAAACCAAAGTCTGTGTAACAGAATAGGGTATGTTTAGTTTGGCCTTTGATTCAGAGCTGGGTTGTGTCCATTGAGGAGTAGTATATTGTTTTAGTAGGCCATAAGATTTCCTTGTAGTCTTGACAAATTCCTGATTCAGACATAGATTTACCCATGTGGAATTTGGGGAAGTCAGTTAGAGACACTCACCTCTTCCTCATTAGGGTAACAGAGGAATATCTACAAGTGTGTTAAACAGTCCCTCTAAATCAGCATCCACTCTAAGTCATAGCAACGCCTTGCTTGAAGTGACAAAACTGGTTTGATAAGATGTAGTCATGTCAGAGCTGGAAGTACAAAAGTGCATTTATTAAAAATGAATGCTGTATCCTCTTTCCCCTTGTGTATCTTGTCGCTGACATGACTTCACAAGTTGCACGTCTGTTAAACATTTCAAATATGAAACGAGCTCATTAAGCAAAATGTTGACTGGAATAGAGCAAACTGTTTCAGACTCAAGACTGTTAATATTTGTCTCCAGAGTTTTTGTCTTCTAGGTTGTCACCAAGCAATCCAGCTGTCTGGGGATACAGCTTATGTTTCATCTGATCAGAGTCTGACTGTCCTTTGGGGTGAGGTAGTAGGTTGTATAGTTTTAGGGTTATGCCCTGCCTGTCAGATAACTATACAATCTACTGTCTTTCCTGAAGTGGCTGTGATATCATCGTGGGATATGTCTTCAAAAGACAAAGCAAGTATACTTCAACTGTAACAGTCTCTGACTATCTACATGTTGGATTTGGTTCTTATAGCAGGGTTATGAAAGAACACAAATGTCCTCACAGTGTTTAGATTCCTTTATTTCTCGTTCAGGTTCAGAAGCAATTTCCTTTTTGTCTTTTTCTCAGAGAAGAAGGGGTATAAGTGACACAGGACACAGAGGTACGACCCCATCTGCAATGGTCTTGCTCACACTCAGCTTTCTCAGAGTGCCATGAGAGTGGCCATTTCGAAACAGCTGACCCATTTCTCCATGATGTTGTGGCATTTCTGTTTATATTTGATGGAAAATGCCGCTTTGGATTCAGCAGCTATTTAAATGTACTTTGCATAGGCTGTTTGAGAAATTATGAAGTGAATGCTTGGACAAAAAACAAAGAGGATGTCTTCCAGTTGCTCATATTCTGCCCCAGAATTGGTAAATGCTTGATCCCTAAGTAAAGAGGTTTCTTTAATCAGTTTTTGTATGCTGATTTAACTTGCTTTTTTATTACATAATGCTAATTTGGGAGGGACAGTGCTTGCCACTGTGGTTCTTATGTCTCTGGAGTCACACCCCCAATTCTGACTGACTTCCAGGTAGAATTGTGAGGAAGGGCCAACAGGAGGCAACTGTGGTCTTTGGAAGGCTAGAAATGTGTGAGCTGGAGGGTGCTTACTTGCAAATGGAGAAATGCTAGTTTCCTTCAGAAGATGTGCTTGATGCTCTAACAGGATGAGGTAGTAGGTTGTGTGGTTTCAGGGTAGTGATTTTGCCCCAATCAGGAGATAACTATACAACCTACTGCCTTCCCTGATAAGCAGCATAACAACATCGGTGTCTTAATTCATAGAAAAACAAGAGCTGAAATACACTTCTGAGACCAGCAAAGTAAGTCCACATACAGTGTTATTATCCTGTAATAGCTCTAAATTTAGTGTCTTGTGTTATTTTTAATAACTGCTTGCAAAATAGTCTTTATCATGAGAAATTGAATTAAAGAACTTTTGCTTATTTCAAAGTTTGTTTGCTCTTGATCTGTTTCATTTCTGGTTCGAGTGGAATGAAGTTATTGTGGGAAATGATTCAAAAAATGCCGTGAACTTTCCTTCAAGGTGTTTGTATTTCCTCGACAACTTCGTTTATGTGCAACAAATTTTACTACCAACGCACTTGTTTTGTTCAACCTCACCTCCACTTTAGGAATCTTCCAGAGTTCTACAAATAGTACCAGATTAAATCACACAACATTCTCCAGCAGGTGAGCTTTATATTACAAATAAAAAGGTCTAACAGTGAAAATCAACAGATTTAAAAAAAAAAAGCAAGCCAGACATTGGCAACCTCAGTTTCCCCTAAGCAGACTCGTTTCATGACATGTAAATGGCCTCAAAAGAGAATTCTCTGCTATCTGAAAGGTGCAAATGTCAGGTCCATTAAAGACATTTTGAGTCTTACACACACAAAAAAAATGTGGAAAAAGCAAATATAACAGCAAGGTGCTGGTATTGCTTGTGTACATAGAAATCATTCTCCCACATGAAAAATACACCAGAGAATAGGAATCATGTAACTTAATGTTACCTTAAGAGCAGAGGTATCAAACCACTTGTATAGATTTTGATTTTACATCATCTCATTACTGTAGATTGCAGTGAAAACTTAAGTTAGTCATAATCCTCTATTCTTATCTCACATGCTACACAAAAGAAAGCCTTGCTCAATTAAAAAGCATTACCCTGATAATCTGCAGCTCAGCGAGCTGAGATGTCCAGGGTGAAAGCAAGTGAGAAAACTGATGTTACATTTGACAGCAGAGCCTGGTATTTTACCACTTCTCTGGTCCAAAAATATCCCACATATCTGTATTCTGGTGGCATTTGAGGTCAATCAACACCTCAAAACAGGACCTTTTGTTAACACCTTTAATGAAAAGTTAGGAATGTTCTTTCACTGGTGTTCATAGAGAGGGATAAAGGCAGTTGGTAGAAGAGGAAAAATTGCTGGGTGTCTGAAAAACATAGGAGAATAGGCAATACCCTGGCTGGTTTTAATCTTCTCTTTTCTTCTTGCCGTTTAAAGAGGATCTCTTAATTTAAAACTGCTGTAAGGATACTTACCATGCTGGCCATGTTCAAGGGCTGCGGGACAGGCATTGCAGATTCTGAACTCTCTTTCTTCTGCTGAAAATGCAGACTCACAGCTGCAGCGTGATGAGCGTGAGTAGCCATTGCATTGTGTGTAGCTTAAAACATCCTGCTTCTCTCCGGGATACAAAATTGGCTGGAAATTTCTGGTTTAATCTTACATCAGTAACTACATAGCAAATGTGTATGGGAGAAAGAGGTGAAAAGAGGAAAAATGCGTTCTACAATGGGCTGTCTCTGAAGTTGTTTTAAAATCTTTTGGCTCTGCCTGGGTCAGCATTTTGTTCTTGGTAATGAGCTGTGAGTTTTCAGATTCTAGTCATTCTGGCAATCCCATTTAAACAAAGGGCAAAAAAATTCCATAGTGTTCTCTTTGCTAGGATATACAGTAAATGCAAAAACATGTGCCTATATTTAGCAGTGTGCAAGCCTGCAGTTAATCAGGTCTGTCCTTAGCAGTAGGTGTCATTACAGCTAATGGGAACTCCAATAGAAACTTTAAAGCAAAACTCTGTGGTACCAAATATTTTGGTATATACCAGAACTCTATACTGAAAATGTTTGTATCCAAATGTAAGTAGTAGCCTGGGCTGCTGGAATCATGATGAAAAACAAGCTGTTTTTTTAGACTCAGGTCAGCGTTGCTTGTTCTTGAGGCCATGTGGTGGTGTGCTGCCTGTGTTAGGTGTGAGGAGGAAGCGTGATCATGAGTGCACATAACACGATCAGTGTGTATCATAACATACACTTCTATAAGCTGTGTCTGCTTCAACATGTTGTGGGGTGTTTTTTAGTGTAACGTCAGTATTAGTCGATGAGCAGAAGTTTAGTATGTCTGGCTGGAACAAAGCCTGTATGTTTGCTTATAACAGCCCAGGTGCAGATCGGTGGGGATGGGATTTGTTGTGAGGTCAGGATTTCGGTCATTATTTCTTTCTGTGCCCTGAAGAAAGCACATGGTATTTTGACTCCAGCATGGTCATAAGTACAACAAAGACAACAAGCAGATCCCTGAAATTAAAGCCACCTTTTCTGAATTTTAGATCTGTGCTGCATGGCTGTGTGGAGCATTATGCCTCTTCTTCCATGATCCCATTCACGGCTGTTAACATTTTCAGTTTTGTTTTGTTTTGTTTTTTAAAATGTGAGCAAACCTCCATATTTTCCAAAACCAGATACCCAGCATGAAATTATTCACTCCATCTGGCAAAGTACTAAAGCAAAGGTACATGGTTTTAGACAATCTGGACAACCCTGGAGCTCTCTGCCTTGGTCTGAATTACGGCATGAATTAATACACTTAATGGAAGTGCAGGAGCTGAAGCCCATCTAGGCCGGTCAATGGCAGGGTGTGCCAAATGGTGCCTCACCATGTTTGGAAGGTTTCAAAGCAAAAAGAACGGCACTGACTTCAAAAACTTTTACCAGGAAAAAAATCCAACAACATGCTCTTGAGACTCAGAGACTTCAAAGGGATGTTAGCTCTAAGAAGGCAACACTCTCTGGTTGTACCCAGGAAATCCTGATAATGCCATTGATTTTACCCAAATCAAACCGAGGGGGTAGATGTAGCCCACACTGGAGAAGCTGTTTAACTACGTGTAAGTCAGCTCAAGGAGTGTGTCTGCTCATAACCCCTCTTTCGGACCCCCCAGCCCAGCTGGGCCTTTGGTGCCGACAAAGCGGGCATGCCTCTTAATGGCAGAGAGGAGTTTCCCTGAGGACCACCCAGGATATGCTGCAGGGCCTTCAAGCACAGTCTCTAGCTGCAATTTAATACAACCTCAACTGTCTTCTGTAGTCCTTGAACCCAAAGTTGTGCTCAGGTGTGGGCTGTAGCACACACAGCTCAGCTCCTTTATTACAGGCTTACAGGTACCCCTGCCTGCAGCAATGCTGGACAGTCACGTCTGCCTGCCTGACTCTCTGGGCCTTGCTGGACTCTCACCGAGGACCCATCAAGGAAGCAAGTCTGGGCTCCTGATAAAAAACATCCAATCTGTGGGCTTTGCAGAACTAGGGGAGCTGTGGGCAGCTGAGCTACAGACATCTCTGTTGCTGCAATGCAGATGCAAGAAGTGGAATCAGTAGGAAAAGGCAAAACTTGGGCCAGTCCTAAGAGCAGCACACAATATGGAACCACGGGAGCATCAACAAAACATTTGAAAGCTATAATGGCATGGCTTCAGTCTGGGTGGCTCAAAACCATCTGTGAAGGTATCCAGATATTAACTTCTATTATAAAATTATGGGAGATGGGAGGCTTTGAGAATGTCTGCGAGGATCTGGGATTCAGTGACTTGGGTGACCAGATTTCACCAAAAAAATCAATGCCAGCACTGCTTAACAGAGCAAGACAAAGACATCAAAAAACCTACGCCAAAATACCCACACATTTTCAAATAGATCTGTGTTCCTAAGTCACTTTGGCACTTCCAATTGTTTTACAATTAACAGTAATGATTACCAGTCATGCTAAGCATTTGATGCTATAAAGGCTTTTGTCTGGTTGTGGCATACAGTTCATGCCTAGACTCCAACTCAAATCAAAACCATATGAGTAACTAGGTTAAGAGACAACCAAGTTGTAACCAAGTTCCCTGATGTGGCTTATCCCTGTATTCCAGCCAGGGCCTGAGGCTCTTACTCCAGATTTTCCCTGTCCAGCTTGCATATTCAAATGTAAACAATAATATTTCCATCTTCAAGAAGCCCAAGTGAGACTTTATAATGCAAACAAAGGCATTAGTGTATTAAAAACTTTCAATCAGCTGAAAATGTTCAGCAGTTTACATATTAGTATATGTTTTTAATTAACAGTTGGAAGAGAACGAGAAACACTTGATGCACTTAGAACAAACACAAATAAAAGTACCTTTCTTACATGTTTCTCTGTGTAAACATATAAACTGAAAATCGAGTCATTCCTGATAAGGTAAACTGACATTTACCTTTTGTGAAAAATGGCAGCTTAATCCATTTTCCTTCAGAGAGCAAGGCAGGTCTTTCAAACATCTCGATTTCGGTGATGAAAACATCTCACTTTTTCTGGAACTGTTTAGAGTAAAACAGAGTGTGCAGCCCTGGAGGGTCGGGGAGGCTTTTACAGCCTTTCCTGAGCAGATTATTCCCATGTGGACGGTTACACGCTCTTCTCTCTGGATTTAACCTGAATTTGGTACTGTCTCTCTTACATCTGTTAAAAAGCTACCCTGCGAGCTTGACAAATAGTGTTGCAGCAGTGACTATTTGAAAATCAGATGAGGAATCCCAGAGGTCCTATTTTTATTCAGGCTTGGCTTGCTGGCTCGTTCCGGTGACCTCCGCTGAGGTTGGGCATATGATACTCATGGTTAGAATATTAAAACTTTTATTTTCTCTCTAAAGTTTTGACATGTCCAAAACTTTGGTTATATTTTCTTTTTCTCTCCCTTTTTTGTTATTTACCATGGCTAAATGAAAATGATTGATGGCCCAGGATTTAATGATTTACCATTTATTTTCCCATCATATCAAAACTCAGAGTCGCTTTAGAAGTTCAACTGGAGAAATTTGTTTCCATTTCATTCCCCTTTGCAATTCAGCAGCTTTTGCACAGCTTAAGAAGTTTTAAGAGTAGGAAAAAGAACCCTTACAAATGCATTACGTTTCAGACATTCATCCTGCTGGACCCTGCTGGGTGCGGGCTGGAGCCGAGGTGCAGTTTGTCCGTCCCTGAGCCCAAACCCCTGGTGAGTTCCTTTCCACAGGGAATGCCAAGCGGGGGGCAGAGCCCGGGGGGGCACCGTGTGGCTGGTGTTGCCAGGCTTTGCTCCAGCCCCCCCGCACACCAACCTTCCGCAGCACGTCGCCTTCCGCAGGTTATTTCCCCCAAAAGCAGGCAGCTGCACTCTTTCCCCAAAAAGATTTAAAGTGTTTGCATCACTCTCCAAACCTGGACAAGCCTAGGAACTCTTTTTTTTTTTTTTTTCTTTTTTTTTTTTTTTGGTGGTCTGTGTTAATTGGAGATGATGCCTTTAATCATCAGAAACACAAAGGATGTGTCATTCATTAGATACGTAGAGTTGGTACCCTAATTTGGATAGCCTGATGGCTGAGGGCGGGAGAGGAGAGGAACCCGTGAGGGGCCGGGGCAGCCTGGGGTGATACCTGCGGGCAGAGGGCAAGGGGGTTTGGGCACAGCTCTCCGTTAACAGAGGGGAAGGGAAAGGAACCACCGAGGCTCGTGGGCTTCTCACCTCAGCCTGAGGGAAGCCCAGTGGCCACCCTGTGATGGGGAGGGACCAGTCTCCTGCCGCCTTCCCAGCTTCGGCCCCACGTCTCCCGGCTAAGGCTTTGCCAGGCTGATTTACGACTCGCTCCGAGTGGCTGGGATGGAGTTATAGCCCCTTGTATTACACGGTACCTTCTCTGTTATTCTTACTGCACGCCACAGATTTATGGCGGCTTTTAAGCCAGGCAGCACGTAAAGAAATATGATCTTAACAAAATATAGAAGGGACCAAAGGAGGTCGGAGTGTGGGAGCTGAACACTATTCGGTGATCCAGGATTTCCTTTAATTTACTGCTCGCACCTTTTCAATCTCAAGTGGATTTCAGCTGTCTCGGGCAGCCTTACCCAATGGCTGGGGAGGAGTCTGTAATCCACTGGGCCAGGATGCTTTCCCATCAGCGGATGGCTTTTATTATGATTTAGCACACGTAGGAAATCCGAAAATACCAGTGGTGAATTAAATGAATTTTAGACACAGAGTGCCAGAAAGACGCATAGCATTGGGGTAGGTAGGTGTCCCACATCCACCTGGACAGGCTTTCTACCTCCTGCCATCCCTTACTGTGGCACCAACCATGCTTTTCTAGGTTACTGGTGTCCTGCAGAGATGCCTCCGCTTTTGATGCTGAAGAATAATTTGTGATAAGTCTTTCCTAGAGAAGTGGAGCAAAAGCAACGCCTGATTTCAACATGATGGTGTGATGATGAAAGTAATGCTGTAATTCTTCTTTATATCATTATTTACATGCACTCATCAATTATTCCAAAACTGTAGTGCATATGAAAAATCCGAGCACTGCCCTTACTCTGCAGGTGGATAACGTGAGATCTTGCAGCAACCACAGGGTGACAGGAGCACAGGGCAGAGTCACCTGCATTAAACACTCCACATCAAGATGCAAAGCAAAACAGCTGGCAAGAGGGAGGAAGCTGTAATTACAGCCAATAAATGACTCCTGAGCCAACACCTGCTGCTGAGCTCCTGGTCTTGAAACAGAAACAGGAACTTTTTCCCTTGTGGGTGAGTGCCATAATCCCCTCCAGCTACAGTATTGTTCTTTTCATTAACGAGACGAGTTCTGATGTGCTCCCTTTCACTTAGATTTGTTATCATTATTTCTCTATCTAAGGAAAGAAATTTGTCTCCGTTCTGTTTGCAGCCTAGGGCTGTGGCCAACAAAACCACCTCCTTGGGGTCTTTTGCAAATAAATTTATCTGAGTCCAGGGATGGCTCAAGTTTATAAAGTTAGTTTTCAACACAGAATATCTTTAAAGATAAGTAAGCCAGTTATTGAAAATAATTTGCTTACGCTGCTCAGTTACCCACCACCACTGCCGTTTCTTCCCCACGTGTAGTCCCTCAAATCCTGGGGCTTTTCACTAGAAGGTCACAGCTGTGCATTTCCTCCTGAGATACATGATCCCTTCCATAATGAAATGTAAAGAAGGGTGAGTGATACAACTTTGCTGGAAAGGGCTATGGGTGCCCCCCACTAAACTTGGCATCCTTGTCTTCCCTAGCTGCCTATTTTCCTACTAATTACTGGATTTCTCATGCTTACTTCATCACAGTATGTGCTGTTTATGATGACATCAGTCAGCTATCTCTTTTTGAAACGTTAACACTACAGTTCGTGTTTAAGTGTAATATCTCATTCAGTCCTTGTGTGTTTTGAATATGCCAAATTACATATGACAATATGAACATGCTGCCTCCTTTTTCAATGTTTTGATGACTGACCTCATCAGAAGATCCTAGCTATTTGCTGAGTGGTTGCCTTCAGCTTAGTCTTTGATTATTGAGGATGAGGGGAAGATGAGCAGGGAACAACTGTGTCCTGCCCAATGCAGTAAGACATGTAAGGAATGGCAGCTTCAGAATGATCAAAAAGAGGTGCTTTTTTTTTCCCAAGCTGTTGTGGTTAAACAGTGGAGATCTGAGAGAGCAGTAGGAGTGAGAGGCATATATGGGTGACCATAACAAATGTAGCATTCCTGTCTCAGCTAAGGATGGATCCTTGGAAGGATGGAGACTAATTTTATGAATGAACTTTTTCGCGTAAGTTTAAAAGTTCTAAAAGGGTTTTCTTATGGTAGGAGCAGTGGCTCTAGAAGTTTTGTCAAGAAGCTGCCACAGTACCAAACTTGCTCGCGTTTAGTTGGGTCTTCTCTTTGGTATGTTTGCTTTGCAGTGGTGACTTGGCTTGAAAAGAACGTTGTGGGGATAAACACGGTGAAAGTAAATCTCAAAGCTCCTGTATTGGTGGGGGTCCCCGACTTTGGGCAAGGGTAGGCTTCCAGCTGAAAGCAGTCTCAAGTTGATAGCAACTTTGCTGGAGTGAAAGTTAATAATTTTTGCATTGTGTTTCCTTGCCTTTATAATATAGGGTACTTGGCCTATGCTAGAGTCATGAAGATGTTCCTCAGATTCTGTTCTTTCTGTCAGGAGCCTCTTGCCCTCGTGCTTGATTTGTGTGCTTAAATATAACTGTTCCAGTGGGACATATAACTGGGATTTTATAATAAAATGAAAGTATAAAGTCATAGCTTAAACTGTATTACACTGCTTGCTGGGCTGTTATGCATAATTAAATAAAGAAAGGTCAAAATACTGTACCACCATATAAAGGAGCAAATGATGTCTTTATCTGTAGAACAGGGATAACATATATACTTATGCTTATATGCTTATATACCAAGATTTACTATAAGTTTATGGGCACAAAACCTGAAGGTTTTATTTAGCACGGCTAGGACATGTTGTAACAACTGCCCAATACTGGTTAACCCTCAAACAGCAGCTGAGGGGCCTGAACCTTTTACACTTGTTGTTGCTTTACACTAAATAGTTTCAGGTGGACACAGCCTCTTGTTTCCTACACAAAGACTCAAACATAGACTATACTGCTGATAAAGTAATAACAGAAATCAGTGATCAGTTCTAAACTTTAAAAATGTTCATTCTTCTCTTGGTGGCAAATCTAGATCCAGCTTCTTTATGTGGAAAGAACAAAAACTCATCAATATATCTTGAATTTACTACTCCATAGCTACAAGTAGAAAATACTCATGAATCAAAAACGAAGGCCTGTAAATATTCTTATAATATAGTGTACTTACCAGGGACTGCAGTACACCACAACTCCATGGCTACAATAAATAGCATCAGACTCCAGACCTACTCCTGTTGCAAGATGCTAATACAAAGACAAGAACTCAAACAAAACAAAACAAAGCAAAAAAAAAAAAAAAAAACAAAAACATAGACCTTATATCAAATTTTCCTTTCCCATCATGCTTATTTTGCCTATTTCTTCCTCTTGGTGGCAGTTCACCTGCCATGATGTGATTCCTTTGCTGGTCGAACAATAGAGTCGATGTACTGACGTGTTTTGGTTTTTTTGCATTATCTAGCATAGACTAAATACGTAACAGGAATTCCCAAAAAGCAGAAAAAGGTCTGAATATATGCACTAATGGTTTGGTGTTCATAATTAATACCCTGAAATGTGTCCAATGTGTTTAGTGGGCTAAAATTACTGCAAGCCAAAATAAGATTGAAAACCAGTGTGATGATACTTGTCTGTTTTCTCTGAAAGCTGGAGGAATCCTGAAAATGGAAAATTAGAAGCAGGAGGAAAGGAGGACATAGGGAATGACTCAACAGGTGACGAAAATGCAACTGAGATTGCATATGTGCAACATGATCAGGCTGGAAAAATAATTAGTTGAGCTGGGAGGATCGCAAAATGAACCTGTAGTGGAAGGAGTTGGCTTAGTCAGGAGATCGAAATCTGATGCTGGAGAGAGTCTGAAGCTGAGCCTGATCAATCCAATTTGAGTTTTTCAAAATGCAAATTCCTCCTGCTCAACAGGATATTGTCTAGTGAAGGTAGTATATATTAGCTTAAAATAACTCCTTTCGAATTGGTCTTCAACCTGAGAGTTTGCCTCAAACAATATCTAAACTCCCGAGTGTGTGAGAGTCTGCAAGCCAAGTGAGAGCCAGAAGGATCTCCTGCAATTCAATATTCAGCAGCTGCTGAAGCATTTAAGTTCCTAGTGTGCAAGAGGGAGTCATGGAAAAAAGAGTCAGGGGAAAAGAGATTTTTAGAAGCACTGTTACTGACTTGCAGGTGTAAATGTCCATTGGATATTGAAGTAAGTACAGGGGAACTGGCAGAGAGGACTTGAAGAGACACATGGAAGCTGCCGAGAACCGTCAGAATTGTCAGTACGCGTATTAAAGATGGCAACGTTGAAAATTGAAATACTGGATTAATATAACACATCAAATTGAAATAAACTGGATCTGAAGAGAAGCTGGAGAAAGATCAGACTGGGACACCAGTGATCACAGCAGGGATGTGGAAGTATTACAAATACAGATGAATCAGAGATATAAATATATTTCAGAATAATCAGAAGTAACTTCAAATTCCAAACACTGGGAATCTGGGTTAGAACTTGAGCTGACAAATTTATCTGAGACTCTGGAAGACACATGTGAAGCTCTGGCAAAAGCCAGAAACTGAGACACCTAAAATATTAGGAAATTTTATTTAAGAAAGTCTGTAAAGAAGCAGTAGACATTATAAAGAAAAAACCTGAAACTTCAGTATGTCTTAAAAATTCCCAATAGGAATCTGTCTTAACATCTCACTTCCTCGCTTCTTACTTATTTAGTATGTTTTCCATGTACAATAGTGCTTTATGCGAAGTTTCAACTCTTATGCAGCAAGTGTTACTGACTTAATATAAAGCTACTCTTTGAAAGAAGAGTTACTTTCCCTTTTGGCACTTCTAAATATTTCCGTTTCAACTTCGTGCTCCTTTCCCCACAAGATCCGAGTTGCTTCCCTCGGTCCCCGGTGGAGGCCTATTTGTATTGGCTTTGATGTGAGCAGTGAGCTGCTTGGTTTAATTTTAACTTTTCAGGGGAAGAGTTTATTCACAAATGAATTACACGGCATGAAATCTTAAAAGCTGCAGTTAGATGCTCATGGAAAAAATGCATAATGAGTTTGTTTGGGAAGAACGTTACAGAACTGATAGTCTCCTTGTCTCAAAGGGCAACGTGGCTACCTGAGGAGGGAGCAGGCAAGATGAGGAGGGAGGGGGCTGCAGAGCGACAGCGTGCCCATTAGGTGAACTGCATGTGGAGACTGGAGTGAGAAATGCTGCACAGGGAGAACAAAAATTCCTGATTTCCAAATAGCATGTCCAGAACGTAGGCTGCTGAACTGGCCACCTTGCTTCTGGGATGTTTAGCAAGGCTCTGCAGTAGTAAGAAACTGGATACCCTGTAAGCATTACAGTTAACTTCTGCCTCATCTTTTAACTCTCTACGGTCATTTGCATAGTACTAACAACATCCATCATATTGTAGAGCAGTAATAAATGGTTATGCTTGAGGCAGGGTAGCTCCTACAAGTAGAGTGTCTTTGATCCTTAGGAAGTCACAAACCTCACTGAAACTGGTCAACATCGCAGCTCCTTTCATCCAGTTTGTTTGATGAAAACTGCAATGCTGCCAGTTCAGAAAGACAGGAGAGATAGATGAAGCCACCAGCCAGCCAGCTGCCACTGAACAGAAGATGTTCTAAGAAGCATGGAAGAACAAAAAAATTCGCTTCCTTTTGGCTCATACCAAGAGGCTCAAACCAAGATCTGGCTCATCAGAAAGAAACTGTAGCAGCAAGGATCTTGCAAAAGGAAATTAAAAGATGGTCAAGAAATTAAAAGCTGTCAAGATTCCTTGATGTGGAGCCATGGGTCCTTCCAGTATTTCACACTTTCTCTTACTTTGGATAGAGATGCTAGTATTTATAGACCCAAAAACATGTGCCATAAGAGAGAGTGGAAGGTTATTACTATAAAAGCCTAAATTTTCTATGGACACAGCATCAGTCTAAAACAAACTAAAATAGACCTAAAACATAAAACGTTGGGGTAGGAATAGGAAGGATGGAAGTGGTTGCTTTACCTTAAAATAAATAGAAAAGGCAAATATTAGCTGTAGAGAAATGCCAGAGCTATGCCAGCACACAGGTAAAAACCTTCCTTGAAGTTATAATCCCTGCCCCACTATCAGCCAGATCTTCTGCATAAAGGAAAATTCACCAGCCAGCACTTTGATTACTGCAGATGCATGAAAAACATCACCAATTTATATTGGGTAATTATTGCCAAATTGTTTCATAAGGTCACCGTGATTAAGCTCATCAGTGCTGTAAATGCCTGGGATGAGTAGGAGTACCGACGCCAGAGAAAATCCATGCAGGATGGAGACATTGCATTTCTGTGCTTGCAAAACCATTCCCAACCCACCAGATGGTGGCAGGAGAAGCCTCCGTGGCTGCTCACCATGTACATTTTTTTTAAATTCTCTCTTTTAGGGTCTAGAGCAACAGATGGTGATGTATTAAGATTCTCTGGAGGCATTTATGAAGAGAAATCACACTGGGCCTGAATCTGACAATGAAAAATGGCATGATGTCTTCATAGGTTGCAAGCAAATGTAGAAGGAAGTACAATTCATGGGAGCAGCAATAAAGCGTCATTCTGGGAAAAGGCTGCAAAGACACATAAAATACAGCAATGCAAACAAGCACAGTATAATTAATTTGTTTAATCGACACCACAAAGCAACGCAAGATAAGCAAACAAGATAGCTTGATGTGGTGCAAGGAGGAATATTTGACAGCCTGTGAAGTAAGAATGAGTCTCAAATTGTAATGGGGGGGGTTGTGAAAAGCTATGCTTGGAGGAGGTTCTCAGAAGTGACTAAATCAAGCCATTAGGAAATAAGTCTGTTTAAAAAATAAAAATCTTGATTTATGACTATAAAATAGGGTTAATAATCTATTGCAATGAGCTGCAGGGGGGAAAGCGATGCGTGTGCCTGGGAAGCAGCCTTCAGAAGAGTGTGTGGGTTTCTGTGGGTTTCTGGAGAGGAGCCGGAGCCGTGGTCTGAGGGAGCTGTGAGGAGCTGGTGGTTTTGCCTGACCACACAAGGGGAAACCTGTAGAGTAGGCTTCTAGCAGAAATGCTGCTTGCCTCTTGGTCCTGTGCAAGATTTTGAGGACTCCAGTGAGACAGGGGTCCGATGCCAACCACGCACCAGCTGAGCTTACACACCTGAGCTTTACCCACCACACGGGTGTCTGGCTCTGCCAGTGACACAAGAGCTCAAAGCTCTGGACTCCGAGCCCTCTTCTTACTGCCTGCAAAGCTGCCTCTCTTTCTACATCCTCTTGGGAAAAAAAAAAAAAAAAAACAAAACCAAACCAAAAACCTAATACGCCTGCAGCTGCAAGAGTTTCTCAATGTTATCCTGCCAGTAACACACAAGGAACATCCTCATCTGCCATAAATCATGCTCAAACTAATATAAATATTTGTTAATCTAGGACCCTTTTAAAGCTGCGTTACAGCTATACCTGTAATTCTCATTAGGCAACACTGCAGCTTGTATCTGCACTAACATCTAAAGCAGTTGTTTTTCTGGAACATCTGTGCTCAGCTGGAGGAGGAGGGAGGGAGACAAAGTCTCACTGATAAAGCCGTGCAGCTAAAGCACGTTTCTGCCTCTGAAAGTTAGTGAAATGGCAGTCCTCTGCCAGCCTGGGACCTCTGGATGGTGGGTATGGACTTGTATCATGTGGAGCAATCAGCTACAAATTAATAGAGAAAAAGTTCTTTTTTTGTTCTGTGAACCACATTATCCACAGACTCAACCCATTATTTCTTTTTTTTGACTCCTTTTCTGGTCCAGTTCCAGTTCAGCTCCTCCTCAGCACAGTCTGAGCCAGGGCTGAAGATGAATTTCAGCTGAACCAAAATCTCTGCGGGTTCAATGCCCCTTTCTTGTTGTGATACACGTTATTATCTAGGAATCAGAATACAATTAAATTGAGTAGTACAAAAATTCTTTTCTGACTTTTTGTGACTCTTATAAGTTGGATCTGTTACAACCTCTAAATCTTCCTGGCTATTGGAACAAGGAGGGATGACCAGAATATGTATTCTATGTAAGCAAGATACGACATTAGAATGACACTAAACAACCCCTGAAAACCCCACTAACAAATATAGGTGATGCAGATTACCAGTATCAGAGGCCTATGTAGGAACAAAACAAGAGTAGACACTACCAATGTTGGATGTTTTGAAACCAAAATGCTGCAATCTGGACTGAAACTCTGTGACTCAAAGTGCTTGGTTTTCATACGCATGATTTGTTGCAAGATAAAATGAACTGTAATGTTGATTTCCTCTCAGCTGTCTCTCAATTTCCAATATACACACACATATGTACATGTATACATTATATGTAGTGGAGCTTAAATTCTCTCTATGTTAATGATGTTAAACTGTAACGAGATGGCTATATAAATTTGACCACCAAGTCTAGAGTGGAGAATCTCTTTCCCATAATATTTCATGGCATTTAACAATACTTGCAAAGTTAGTGAATAAATTCTCAGGAAATGCTGTGATGAAAGGGCAGATATTATTACTACTGTTATTAATATGCTCTTTCTTATACAGTGAAACAAGGCAGAAAGAATTCAGTTCAGTTGTCCTGTATTAGAGGTGCTACAGCATAGAGGGATCCGACCCAAAATTCTCCCCTTCTTCCCCATCCTTTGGGCCTTAAAACCTTTCTGCATAGAGTAATATTTAGCAAAGACTGTGATTTTGTAGTATCCACTGACTTCTGGGTTGCCTATACCATCGACATGGTAAGCATCTGGGTGGACTGAGAAATAAATAGCCCACAGTTGCCACAATATTTTTGGTGGAAATCATTATGTGGAGCATCGCTGTTACTTTGGGAGGACTGCAGAGTATTTTGGACTTAGGTAAATTACAACCGTGAACTTTTTGTGTGCCAAGTAAAACAGCACAAAAATATATTCCCTCCGAGCCTAGCAGTTGCAAGGCTTTCACAGGAGAAAAACGCAGCCATCGAACTATAAATAGCAACTTAACTAAAATTAGATAGAACTGGCAGGCTCTCGCCCATGAATGGGAGCACTGTTAATATGCTCATCAGGTACTGGAAGGGCTCCAAACCTGACAAGGCACGCTACGGCGCAAACTTTCTGTGCCTGGAAAAATGAGCAGAAATGGCTGAATGAAAAGGGCCAGGGATGTTTTCATAATGGATAATAATGTCAGAGACTGCCTGACGATGCTGATTAAATTTAAAGGGAGTACTGCGAGTAGGGATATTTCTCCATATTCCTTATTGCATTGCGTTGTTGATGCTGAAAGAAAATGCCGTTAAATCTAATGAATAAAGAAATGTGGGAAATAATTTAGGGGAAAATTAATACTGAGATGCTCAGTAAAGTTAAACCAAGCTGGGTAAAGGTGTAAATTTAAAGTATGTAACTGCTCTTGGATTGTTTTCATTCAGAAATGGTAAAGGCTTCTCTACACTCCTACATAGTGAAGTTACTGAATAGTGACTAAAAATATGTCTCGGTACAAACCTGCTGCCTGTCCCTCTGCTATGGAAAGACCAAAAATGATACTTGGCTTTCTCCAGTTCAAAATAGACCCTATAGCATAGAAAGTGCCATTATGGTCACAAAATGGTAGAGAAACTTCACCTATACAGACAATATACGCTGACCTTCTTGCTACACGTAGCACAATTGAAATATAGTCACTTCTGCACCTGCTATCAATCAGCCTACACTTCCATATATAGCTTTTTTTCCCCCTAAAATAATTAAGTTACCTCATACAAAGGCACCTTGAGGGCAAGCTGTATTTCCACAAGGGCAGTCAGAGCAAAGCAGCTGATGAATTGTGAATTTACACTGAGCTTATTGTACAGTGTCTCTCCCGTGTTGATAAACCATTCGTTCACTTCAGTTTAATTCACTTTGAGCGTGAATTAAGTTAAGGTAATTATGGCCAGCTGACTCCTACATGAGTGTCCATAGAGAAATTATATATGCTCGAGTTATATTCACTTTAAATTCACATCTTTTTTTGTTAATTCATTTTGACGTCTTGTGTAGGACGTTGGGTATTTTGGGCTTGTGCCAAAACACCTTGAGGATAAGGAAGGAGTTCTTGAACTAGTCTCAACAGACAGAAGAAAAATCTGATTCTCAGAGGCTTCTAGATGAAAAATACTACAGATTTTTTTGCTATTAAATAGGAAACATATAAATGGCTCATATAAAAGAATGTTTAAATAGAACTATGAAAATCTAATGTCTTTAATGAGAAACATTACAATTAGACAATATAGTACTTGGTCTACGCCCTTCTCAGATCTATGGTTGTCAGTCATAAGGAAAACACAAATTTACCCTATTATGCTCCAATTAATCTGAATGTTTAAATGGGATAAAATATTTGCTATGATAGCTGTTTTTACAGAAACCATATCTTCATATACATTGGTTTTATTGCACAAAATTATTTGTCATACATAATTTCATTTTGGCTGCAGGAAATAAGTGTAAATTATTCTAGCAAAAAAAATAGTGGCCCTTTGAAACTGATATGGCTCCAGTCCTCCTGCAGATTTGCCACCATCAGGTTAAAAAGACCGTGTCAGCGGACTGAAGGCTTCACAAAGCTGTAATGAAAAGTAGGGTTCACCTTCGCTTGCAGTTACTGTCTTTGGCTTAGGAGAAAGTTTGTGTAAACCCGCACTTTGAAATTTAATCCTTCGGGGGTTAGAAACAAGACTGTTGTTTCTCATGAAGGGGATTTAATATTTGGATTAAACACTTGATTAGAAAGGTTATGACCTTTGCTTATGGAACAGCTTCTGTATTTTTAGCCCAATAGGAATGAAAGCTTTGATGTACAGAGCGCTGATAGTGAACTATGTATTTTCACTGGGGAAATGTTATGTGTCAGTTGAGGAGAAGGAATGAAATCTAATGAGCATCCCATTGTGCTTAACCGTGAATAACTGTGTGTGCGTGGAGGGGAAACAACCAAAGTGACAAACTCACCAAAAACTTCCTATAGGAAGACATAAAACCTGTTAGAATACTGCTGTATTGCTTTTGCAAAACCTCTTTCTGAAGCCCACACGCAAGCTTCTTAAACATTGTAATAAAATCTGAATATAGAACTCCAGCTTATTCTATGACCACATTTTTTTTTTCCTTTTTCCTACTCCCTCACTTCTTCCACAACTGTTTTACAGTTACTTGTGAGATAGCTGCCACTAGAGGTCAGATGTTTATCGTTCTCTTTAGTGGCATGAACAACCATTAGTGCTGAACAGTGAAAAAAACCATCACTGCAAACTGCCTAAAATTATTCTTTTTATTATTTATTTATATGTAGATAAAAATACAAATCTGTTAGTTTACACCAAGCTTATGTGTTCTTTATGGATGATTGAATGGTTCGGGTTAGAAGGGACCTTAAAGATCATCCAGTTCCAACCCCCTGCCCTGGGCAGGGACACCTCCCACCAGACCAGGCTGCCCCAAGCCCCATCCAGCCTGGCCTTGAACCCCTCCAGGGATGGGGCATCTATGGCTTCTCTGGGCAACCTAGGCCAGTGTCTCAATCAGAACACTTAAAATGTGGTTAGAAATTCGTGTAACAAATTTTTGGGTTTTAATGTGCTTATGTACAAAAATTAAATTCCACAACATTCAAAGAAATATTCTTGATTTGAGTTATTGCTGTACCAAAAATAATAGAGAACTTATAGTTTGAACATTAGTAACAATGATTTCAGAACATATACAGCAATTATTTACAGTAAATTGTACCAGCCCAAAGCAAATTAATACGATTCTCCTTTGATGACAGATACTCCTGCCACTTGCATTTAGACTGGGTTCTGGTAGGTGACCAGTGAAATGATCTGGACCAAGCTACATAAAAAGCCTAACTTAAACCAAAATTGCCAGGGGACATTAGGTTCAAAGAAATCAAGTCTTCACAAATGACGTAAAAATTGGCAACTGAATAGTCAAAAGCAAAACAGATTAGTGTTTACCCAGTGATGTGGTCTCTTGACACTGCAAAAGCAAATAACCACCTGGGCTACTTTGCCCCCAGATGAGGGATACTGGCAAAGTACCCGTACTCAGTATAGGGCTGAAAACAAAGGACACGTAGCTAAAGGAAGTAGGGGAAAAGAGGTGGGTAGCTGATGTTGCCATCACAAAAAATGCAAGGGAAATCAAGTTTGCTTTCTTTTCCGGCACACATACAATGTGTGTACATATAGAAATAGGTCTACTAAATAAGTCCTTCATTTTTCCAGCTTGGTCCCAAGCTGGAACAACCAGTAATACAATTGGTATACTATCTATCTTGTATAAAAATACAAAGAATGGGTTTGTGTCTTTCACAGTGAACGCAGTGAATAGTTGTGGAGACTAACACAAATAGAGCACGCATTCCAGATCCAAATATATAATCTTTTTGCAGATCATGAATATGGATGTATTTTTATACAGGATCATAACACAATGATTTGCTGAGCAAGGCTCAGAAGCGCCTAAGAAAAATCAAGAACTTAATTTGTTAAAATAAGGTATTATTTAAATCAATTAACTAAAACAGCACAAGGAGGTGACCTCACTGCAATTGTATGTAGCTCTCTGGAACTCCACCTGTGCTATTGCACTCCCCACACCATGTCTCTGTAGGGACACTCATTTAATGACCTTAGGGTGATGCCATCTGTAGGCCAATGGCATGGCAGGTATTTGGTAAGAAGCCTTACAGCCACTTGGAAACACACGCCGACTGCATCCAGCTCCTGGATGGTGTTTCTTAAAGGACCAAAACAGCTCAGCAAAAGGAAAGAAACTCCTCATTTAACCTTCTCCTTCATGAAACTATTCTCTTGACATGTCCCTGTTCCACAGATCTAGGCAAGAGGAGAGTTTTTTCCTTTTAATAGACAAGTTTTAAAAAATCATCTTTGCTATCCTTTCTTTGTTAAATAAAACAGTTGGGTTCAATACTCTGATAGAAACCAGGCAGTAGTAAAAAGAGACCTCTAGGCTATCTGGATGCAGCCCTTTGGAGGTGAGCTAATTAGCCCGAAGCATTGCTTCAATTCCAACACTTTAAACTTCTGGTTTTGCTAGCTTTTCACTGGAGATACTTTTCTCCTGGAAAATCTGGAGAGAATCCAGCTTCTCTTTAAAATGTATTCCACCTGATATGCAGAATATCTCATGTAAAGGGCATAGAGACGATCTTCACAGCTTACACTTTCTTTCACTACCTCTTTGAGAATACAGTAAATTCTCTTACAAAAGACTTCTGTGACAGGAACAGCAATCATGATATATGCCTGGAGCATAACCTTTTATTCATTGTCATCACTATGTTTTAAAAACATTTTCCAGCTGTGTTTGGAATACATAATTTGAATTTGTGATTCAAACTTGTCCCTCCATGCAAAACAGTACCATATTTTAGAATCCTTTCAGGTTGAAGGGTAGTATAAATTTCATCACTGAAAACTCAAATTTTGAATTTCAGAGAGATTCAACTTTATTATCAATTAGATAAACACAGTAATTGATTAAACAGTCAACTTTTAAAGGGCCTTACTCTCTTCTTAAGGCACTTATCCTCTTCTCTTTCTCCTGATTTAGGTTCATTTTGATCAATAGAGAATCAAGCTCCAGAACAATGACAGACATATTGAAATGGCTGTGGAAAGCTACTGGCCAGAAATTAAAACAACCCTTTGTAATTTTCAAGACCATAATTCCAAAAATTGCACTTTTCTTCTCAGAAATGCAGGCTACTTCAGAATATATTTGACAACCCATTGTATTATTATTTTTTTTTTCTCTAAAACCTTCATTGCAGCACCTGATTAACCTCAGGGCTACTCTAGAGCTCAGGGTTGCTCTGCCATGCATCGCTCAGGTTACCAAGTAGTTAAAAGGTAAACCTCTAATTGTGGTCTTAGCCTTCAAGACCCAAGGGAACACGCAGAAGTCCATTTCCCTTGATGGCTCAAGTCTCTTCTGCACCTGATTATATTTTTAAACTTGCTTTTCACTCAGTAAAAGGATTCCTGTAACTTCACTAGTGTTCTACAGTGAGAAAGAAAGGATTCCAAGAGCATGGCTCTGCAAAAAGATAAGATCTGCCACAATTATTTGATTCAATACTGCATCTATAAGAAAGCCTGACTTTTCTGTTTGGCCTTTGCACAGAACTGCATTCTTAAAAGAAATAACACAGTGAATATTCAGAGCGCCTTGATATTCACCAAATCTCTGCGATCAGTGAGCTGTTTTTTTCTTGCATTACAGTCCCAGAAAGGAATGTAACAGTGAGTTTTACATTGCAGAACCTAAATCAAGACATCAAATTCAGATGGTTCCAACTTCAGAGTCTAAACATAGGGAGACTGTATCCTAAACTTCTTTATCTTGGAGCTTGTTAGTCACCCCTCTCTTCAAATAACAGATTAGCTCAATTTTTCTTCTAAGGATTATGATTCAGGAAAGTGCATCATAGGTTCAGAACATCTTTCAGGATCTGGCCCTACATGAAAATAGCAAACAATATGAGAGTTGGATTTTTTTCTGCAATAAAAATCTCTTAGATGATTTCAGAAGAAAGAAGAAAAGTCACAAAGCTTTAAGTACCAGTCAGATGGATTAGGAATAGGGAAGAATTGTGTATATTTGGGTAGGGTTTGAGGGTTTTTTAGTAGTAGAAGTAAGGTTTTTTTTGTCTTTGTTCAAAGGACAAATGGATACTCTTATAAGCAGCAGAATGCAAAAAAGGGTGTGAGTTGGTTATGTTCAGGTTTTTTTCTAGTCTTTCCACCTTGTTTTTAACATGGCTTTATGCAACATAACCACTGGTACAAAAGTCCAGTTACTCAATGTCCGTTTACTTCATGCAAATATTTTTGCTATGATAGAATCATTATTTTAGAGGATGGCACAATTGTCCTGTTACTATTTTAAACCAGCAGCTGGTAATACAAAACTATTCATAGAGTACTGTATAATTCTACTTTATGATTTGCTAAAACTGGATTTAGGGTTTACTTTAGTGGTTTTAATGACTAAGTTGCTCAGATTCTGCTCTTTGTGCCATAAAGCTTTGTCTGCTTCTGAGAACATCATCAGAAGAGGGACTGCAAAGGTTTGTTCCAGCCAGAGAGTAATTTAAACAGAAAATATTTCAGTTTTAGGTTTAAATAATTTCGGGGGGGGGGTTATTCTTTGTTATTTGTGGAGACAAAATTTTATTATGATTAAAAAAGAAATAAATAGTTTACTGGAAATCACCTATTTGTATTCTTGTAATGCTGTAAGACAAGTGCAAGGATAAATATTTTAAATGAGATAAAACTGATTCTATTAAATCTAAAAGTTGTGGTGTGCTTTCCAGCAAACCTGAATAAAGTTTTGGTAGGTAGGCACTCGCTTTCATTTGGTGCTGGTCGTGCTTGTAGAAAAGCCATGTAAACATGTTGAGTGTTAAAAAGTCATTCTAAAATATCATGTTATATCAAACTCCCCCTAATTTGTCATCAGGCCTGACATCTTTACAATACACACTGTACGTGGCTTTTACTGATTTTTTTATAAATCACAAATTTTCCTAGCTTCAGAATCACCTTGGTATATTCTGAACTGTTACAGCAGGAAACGCTTATCCTCAAGGCAACCCTTCCGTTTGTTCCTTAACAGTACCAACATCTTCTCTGCATCCAAGCAGAAGAGCAGTAAGGCAGAGAAAGCCACTTCTTCTTCTGTACTATGAACTTGGCAGAAAACCACCTCATTTATGATGCCAGGACAAGGAAACCAGTAATAATACAGAGAAAATATGAAAAACCTGTAGTTGTTACATTGCAGCTACGCCCAGTCCATGCAGTAGATAAGGACAGAAATGCAACTGGAAAGAGGTAAAGTTGTGAGTTTCTGAAAAGCAGCAGAAGGTAAAGTCTAGTGGCTATCAGGTAAAGAGAAGCTAAAGATCCTAATTAAACAGGGCATTTATAGCTCCTGTTCTCTGCAGCTGCTAGATGCCGTGAGCTTACAGCAGCGTGTCACAACAGTTTCTTTTGGTGCTATGGATCTGATTCCCATCCGTACTGTAGGGACAAAAAAGATGTGCTTCGTGGGTCCGTTCAGGCTTTAGTGCGGGGTCTGAGGATGTGTTTTGTCTGAGGTAAACACAAAAGGTGGGTTTATTCCATACACACAGTCCTTGAAAAACCTGCAGTAGTTAAATTGCCTTTGGCTGGTATTTGGAGGAATGGCTTGAGCACCTCGTGAGCGCGACCTCAGTGAGCTCGGCTGCTCTCTGCAGGGATGCCTCCTGAAAGAGGTTTGATGATGATGATGACTGTACAGTGACTATAGAGTGTCACTTCTGAGTGTAAGGTTTCTGTGCACACTGGCAGTAGGAAGAATAACTGATTGCACTTCATAAAGTTAAGCACTGCAGATAGGTGGGAGGTTTTTTTTAAGGCTTTTTTTTTTCTCTGAAAATCAATGCTTTTTAAATCCATTTCATGCTAGAAAGGTTAGTATAAAGCGACGTCTTCTCTGCTTCTGCATCAACTCTCTAGAAGTTCTGGCACAGTTTTTTGGAGGCCTGTCAGTAAAAAGTGTACATATTCAAGAAATGTATGCATCCATATATGTTACCCCTGGGAGAAGAATTATAACTTTGTCTTTGCGGTGTAGTCTGCGTGAGAACTGACCTCCCATCGGCTGTCTCATAGGCTGTAGTTTTGCTGTCTTGACCACTGATTCTTTGGGGTAATGATATAGCAGAAAGACAAGAATGTAATTTTGCTGTTTGTTGGTTTGGTTTTTTTAAATAACTTTCTAGCTTTGTTTCTCTTCTACACTGGTGAATCTGGCAAAGCAGAAAAAATCACAACACTCATCGTGTTGCACAGAACTCCTGAAGAAAGAGGTAAAACCTAGTCCTTTTGCCAAAGTGCTCATGGGGTATGGGGTGCTCGGGCTGGATACTGAGACTGGCTGGTACCAATAGAGACTAAAGAGCAGTATTTTCGATAGCTGTCCTGCGTACAGGCTCCACTGAAAATTCTTCTCTGTCAACAAAATACAATTTGAAGGTCCCCGTTTCTTTTCTCTATGATGTCTCTGCATCTGGTAAATCTCAGCAGCACAGTAATTTTCTTTTTTTAATACCAGTTTCCCACTCCTGAGCCTCAATCTGAATACCACCCCTAAAAATCAACGAAGCACACTAAGTCCAAAGCAGCACTAACAAAACATAAGTGCCACCTCAAGCTTTCATCACAAAAGCTTGTGTGACCTTTATTGTGACCCCTGTGTTCCCCCTTTAGTACACATATGTTATCTCCAGCTGTAGCATAAACTCCTTTGAGAGGAGTTATCCCTTTATTTGCTAAAGCACTCTGCTTTCCCATGATGAACAAAAAATAACAACAGTGGGTTACAGTATGCACGGCATGAAGGATGTGGCTGCCAAGAACAAAGGCTTGATCCTTGTGTTCCACAAAAAGAACAG
This sequence comes from Scolopax mira, assembly GCA_004320125.1. Lineage (NCBI taxonomy): Eukaryota > Metazoa > Chordata > Aves > Charadriiformes > Scolopacidae > Scolopax > Scolopax mira. The sequence goes on from BJBW01000235.1 coordinate 54,639, forward strand.
CTCAGTGTATTTAGCACGTTGCTCCAAGTGATTAATCCAGTGAATAATTATTTTTTTTTCCTCAGGCACATGAATATTTTTTAAAAGTAAGTTTTAATTCTGCTGGAGCAACAGAACCTTGGAATGGAATTACCTAATTTTTATGAGCCCTTGATGATGACTTGTGATTGGGAATTGAAAAATAATACAACATAGTAGACTACTGTATCAAACATATTTGGTCAATAATCTTTTTGAAACCTTTTATCAGGTACAGGCTACTCTGGGTACAACCTCTTGTTTCTCACTGGAACGTTATCCAGTTCAGCTATCCAGATTCAGAAAGCTGCAAATAGATATCTATTGCAAGAAGCATTCAGTATAGATTTTCATGTTTATATTATCAAACTTCTCTTTTAATGTAGGGTTTATCCCCCCACAACAGAGTAACTCTGACTAGAAGCTATTTCATGAACAGCCTTGCTGGACCCAGGCCCATTGGACTCCATTTACCATTGTTTACAGAAGAGAAAAGCAGGGCCACCAGATTAGCAACCAAACCTTAAACTGATTTCAGAATACATTCTCTGGTAGAACACATCTTTCACATTTATGGACATGAATGGGTATCTGAGAAAAACATGAAGTCAACCACAATTTTTCCAAAGAATTTATCCAAAGACAGCCTGACTTTCATAAACTACAGGGACAAATAAAATGTGAATACCTTCCAGAAGAAAACATTGGAGCTAGGTCTCAAAAGGTAACTAAAATCTGATTAGTTTAATTTAACATCTGTAGGTGTATTTCTAAATCTAATATATATACCAGCTGTAAAGTTTGTGTTTCTGGACTGAAAAAACACAATGTAACAGCTAGAAACAGAAAAAATAATGGAAAAAAAAAAAGTTTAGTTGTTCAAACTAGGCCCTTCGAGGAATTAGAGTTTAAAAAAACCCCAAACCAGCATTGCATTAATATTTTATTTTTAATCAGAGCTTAATTGTGTTGGATTAAGTACATTTTGATTCAAGTATTCCACTTTGATTTTTCAAAATGTATAGTTCACCTTTATTTATAGTTCACTTTTATTTAATGATACGTATTTTCCTGTATATTGCTCATGGGATGATAGTGGGCTAATGACTGATTCAAGTCTTTGTCTTTTCTCTAAGAGCAAATGAAAGTTGTTAAACTGCCTTAGGATTTTTAGGTATGTATAGGCAAAGAGCACTCTACAAAGTAAAGTGAAATGTTAAGATTTTGCCCCACAGAACTAAATACTCTGGTAACCAGGAGCAAGATTTCTAGTATTATTATGTTCATAGCAATCAATCTGTCTACTTAAAAAAAAAAAAAATAGTTTGCAAAAGAAATAGGGCTTTAAGGACTGACATAAAGATGACAGGAAAGGATAGCGGGTGTTTGTTAAGAGGGACATTGCCCGAGTTGAGGGGTTTGAAGATAGGGGGTATAAAAGGGGAACAAAACTAATATCCGTGCTACGGGAAATCAAACAACCCAATGGTGATGTCAACCACTCCTTGATCTACTTTTAAATATCCAAAGCGAGTGACCTTTACCACCTTCTTCAAGGTATGGTTTAACAAACAACTGATCTGATGTAACATCTGACAGCTCCTGCCCCCTTCTGAGGTCCTCTCCTCACCCCTGTGCCTGCTCTGGTGCAGAGACAACTGAACTCAACTCAACTCACTAACCTACAGAAAACTATCTAGGCAGGTTAGTGAGTCAAATTTTGACTCACTAAGGGTTAGAAAAATACCAAAGCCTAAGAAGGTAAATGGTGGAGACTGTTTCTGAAGGAAGGGTGAGGAGGAAGGAATGGGATTTTTTGTTTTCAGCAAAGCTGAGCAGCTACATCAACATTATCCCAAAAGACCGCTCTGCTGCCAGCATGCCATAAAAAATAGTTCTGTAGCCTGCAACACCTCAATTTGAGGATTTCTTTATGACTCAGTTTCCACTCCTAAAATTTGCCCGTAGCACTACCTTAATAAGAAAAAAAGACACATTTTCATTTTGTGTTGTGATTAGAGCTTGACAGTGTTGGAAGAGGAAAAAAAAAAAAAAAGAAAAAACGGCTTGAAATTGTTTTTACTTACACCAAAGCACAGTCTTAGAGCACAGTGATACGTAATAGCTAATCTAACTGTAAAATCTAAAGTGGAGAGCGGCACTTGTAATTCTACCACCGAGTAATTAGGTGATGTCAGCACACTCACACCCTTGGTTAACCCTCATGTACCCTATAATAACATAACAGTGCCTTGCCTTCACCCCATTTTTTCAGTGGCGCGGGTAGTTTGCTCTGTGTCTGTTGCATTAAAGGCTTGTTGTGCTGTGTGTGTGTGTGTGTGTGTGTGTGTGTGTGTTTGTGTGATGACAAACCTGCTGACATGCAGGAGAGTGACAGGGCGCTTTATCTTTTACAGAGCTTCAGCAGGTAAACTCCCAGAATGTAAACATTTCAAGATGAGCCATACAGGGTAGGCATATGGACAAGATTTTTTTTTTTTTTTTCTTTCCAGACTAAATAGAAATAAACTGGAGGTATACTCAGCTATGGGATACATCTGAAAATCACAGTCTGGACATCAAACAAACATTTGTAATGCTGAACTCCAGGATAAACAGCAAATATTTTGTGTTCTTTAGCAAATATTTGCAGAGTTACACATAAATGAATTAGGTAATCAAAGAAACTGGAATCGGGTAGCATGACTCAAAACGGGTACAAAACTCTCTGATATCATGCTAATTGAACATCTTGTATGATGCTTCTTGGCCTTAGCTTTTTCTGGAATGGCACTGATGATCCATCTGGTGCATTTGCCTGTCCTGTCACTGGCATTTCCCAGTGGCTTGGGAACCTTTGGGGTCTCCAGCTATGGCTCAAAACAGGGCACCCAGACAGCGAGTGTATGCGAACCCCGAGAGGGGGGCAGCTGGCAGGGGAGCAGCTTCTGAGTATTTGCTGCTTTACATTCAGACATTATTAATTTTGTCTGCCAGTTTCTAGAACTAAATGTTCCTCAAGCTGTAAACAGGAGGTAAAAAGGGAGAAAGGAAGATAATTATATTAATGTAATTATATAAAAGTTAATGACAATTTTTAAAAAAATAGGGGAAGCCCTTTACAGTAACTCGGTTAAAAACTAAACATCTGCTAACACAAGTATACAGAAAAGCAGACTTCAAAGGCCTCCTGCTTGTAGAAGTACTTGCTGTTGCTTTTTCCAACCATATATCCAGATTTTTATTCTGGCTCTTGCTGCATTTGAAGTGAATGAAATGGTTGAGGGGAAAAAAAAATGCTTCTCTGTGTATTTTTTTTAATTGGCAAGACATTAGCTCAGGGATTATTATGAGAAAAAAAAAACCTAAAACTTGTTTGGAAAATACACTGAATAATGCAAATATTATAGGAAAGGTTTGGAAAACATGCTGGATTTGCATCCAGCTTTGGATGTAACTATTTTTATTTCTTGCAGGTTTGGTATCAAATTATTTCCATGAGGTTTCCAGAAGTGAATGGAGCATTTCAGGCATGGTTTCACTAAAGACAGACAGGTCTAGCAGCACGAGGATTTGTCATGTGCAATTTTGTTTACTTCTGCCTGTTTGCTAACCTCCAGCTTTGGTGAGTCACAGTATTCTTACTACCATGCTATCCATTCCATAGGCTTTAACACGCTCCTCCACTTAATTATTAACAAGGTCCAAAGGTATCCACCCCTCTCCCACACAGATCTTCCAGCTAAACACAGCTCTGAAACCTCTTCTTATTTAAAATTGTTCTTTACGGTTTGGATAAACACAGTGTTATTAGTTGATGCTTCCATGTTACTGAAATGACGTCCTTCTCCAGTTCTCCAAGCTCAGAAATCTTTCAGTGTTGCGGCTCCTGCCGCTGCTTACATTCCTCATCTCCAAACAACCAGGACTTTGCTCGCGCTCTGGTCCTACAGACATCTTCTGCCTTTGCTCCTCATGATCCAGTTGAAAATCACCTCTTTCTCCAGGATTCCCTATAGCCGCCTTGTAACTAAAAGAAGCCATTTACTCTTTTTCCTTATCCCTTAAGGTCACCTGCTGGAGTCATCTTCTCCATTTCTTTGGTCGGGCTTGACTGTGGTTTGATGCCGGGCTGATTTCAGAGGTAATGCAGATGGAAGCAATTGAGGCAGTGCTCCTTCATCACAGCACGCCACCTCTCCAGGACGTGGAGGGTGTGCCATGAATTAGATCAGGAAATAATTTTTATTTCCTGCTGCTCTTTTTTATTATTTTTCAGTAGAACAGGTCCCCTCATCTGGTTCACAGCACAGCCCTGCAAAGAGCTGGAGCTGTGAAAATTGAGGAGTGGTGCAGTATTGAAAAGGTGAATTCACAGAAAAGGTGAAACTGGGTGTTGGGATGTTTCTGAGGCCACAGGATTAGAAAACTGTTGTTTTTCCGTGACTGCCCTGAGATGAGCCTTCCCTCCCTAATTTCTGGAAAGTAACAAGCTAGTTAATATGTCCTGTAGCACGGTAAATCTGCACGTGTTTTCAAACCTCATTGCACATCCCTCTTCTGTTTACTTTCTGTGTTATTTAATGTCTTGTTTGCAAGTTATTTTATCAAGCACTTTCAACAATCTTAGAACTATAGTCTTGCTTTAAAAAAAATCTGTCTAGGACTTAGTTATGAGCAGTTCCTATTCACACAGCAAAGCTGACCAGTCTAAAGAATAGTGAGAAATACTTGAACGAGAACATGGACAGTCCAAGTGTGAAGGAAAAACTGGTACCTACGAAGCATCAGCCCAACTATACGTGTGTTGCTCTTCCTTAAAAATCTGACTGGTAGATATGCAATGGTTGAGCAAAAGCCCAGAAATTAAATACCTGATTGTTCTAGCACACGGTCAGTATGTCCGTTGTCAATGCTGGAAAAGACTGGGTGTAGCACAGTGAGTGTTAGTCATAGCCTGGAAACAGGGTAGGAAAACAATTTAAGCTGAATAGTTACTCAGCTAATTGCTTTGAGTAAGTCTCAGATTTACACACCCTAGAACCCCAACTCAAAATTGTTACTTCATAGCATGAGACAAATACTTATCCTTTCTCCAGGGGAGAAAAAAATTAATCTTAGGAGCTTTCTAAAACTGCATTTGCAGTAGTACAAGCAGACAGGAAAAGAAACTGCTTGCTTTAAGGATCTTGGAGGACTGCAAAACTGTGATTAGATTAGATTAGAGCTTTGGAAAATGCACCATGTTGGGTACAAAGTACCAGAGACACCAGGTGGGTATCCTACCTGCTTGCCACGTGCTACCACTGAAAGCAGCACGCAAGCTGTACTTTCCCTTTAAATGCCTCAGTGAAAAAAAAAAACCACAACCAAGTCAAAACAGCTTAGCTTTAAACTCACCTTCAAAAGCCACTGGACTTTGCACCAAAACAAATATACCTGCACATGATTCACACTGACTCTTCTTGGGTTCTCTGGCAATAACACAACTTTTAAAATCACTGCATCTGCTTGCTAAATAAACGTGCTTATCCCTTTGGTGCATTAAGAACTTGGTCTGAAGTGTAGATACTTAGTATCGAGGCAAAAAAAAAGTCCAAACTTGGACTGAATTATTTACTAAGAGATGAGATTACAGCAAGCTGACACTTATATGGTAATTCCTTCTGGATATTGACATAAAACATGAGCAAAGGTGCAGAAACTACTCAAGCTTAGATGAAGGCTACAACTGAAGCCAAGCAAGTGTGTAGGAGAAATTACCAGTTACAGCATAAACTAGTCTAGGCATACGAGGGAGAACATACATGCTGCAGAAGTATATAGGTGGGCACATTTTGAAGAAAACCAAGCAGAACTTGCTAATAATTGCAGTAAGAAACATGTTCCACCATACACTCTTTCTAGCTTTTTTTGTTCTAGTATGTCTTGCTAATATTCAAACTCTTCAGGGAAAGGGCAGATTTTCTGCATGATTATTAACGGAGAGTACATAAGTAGGGAGAGCACAGGGCATTACAGAAAAGAAGGGTTGGGAATTAACTGGAAGCAGATGTCAGAGAGGGGTATGGAGTGGATGTAAATAACACAGAGACTTAAGAGGGACAGTAAAGATAGCTTTAGCTGGAGAGGGAGGAGAATGGCAGCCAGAAAAGATGTTGCAATAGTCAACTAATGAGTAAGATATGAATCACTGTTATGGTGGTGATGACAGGGAGAGATTTTTAAGATGTCGCCCAAGAAGAGACTCTCAATGAGATAGATGAAACACCGCATGTGAAACTGAGATTGGGGGAAAAGGGGCAACAAAGACTTCACAAGTAGGAAGAAGTTAAACGGCTGGCTAAGGAAATAAACTCTTTCCTTGAAACAGGAAATACTGAAAGGGTATTCAGTAGAAATAGTATTTCAGTAAAAATGCAGGGATTGATAAATTAAAATGCATTAATTGATTAAATTAAGAATTAATTACAGTACATCTATTTCCAAGGATAATAGAAAAAAAAAGACTTATATACTGGAAGAAACTGTTATCCCTTCAGTGACACATCAAAGAAAGGAGCAAAACCACCCAGTAATAGAATAATAAAACTTATCCTTAGTTCAAGATACTGAACAGTGATTTATTTCCTAAAATTGTGTAGTTTTATAATACTGATTTTTTTTATCAGTTTTCTGAGACAACAAAACCATAAATAAATCTGCTAAATCCTCCTGAATCTGCTAAAAAATAGTTTCCAGTACAAAAATAAATGTATGGAAAAGGAAATTTATACTCAAGAAAGAAAAAATTCAGAGAGAACGTAGGGAGGGATATGGAAAAAACCAGCATGGTTGAGTTTTAAGAGGAATTGCTTGTTCCCATAAACTGTTTTCAAATCGATAGCTTCCCCTATGGTTCCTTCACGTCCTGCAGAAGGCTCAAGTGTGCAGAAGGCTCAAGCCTTCAGGAAAGGCTTGGGGGGGGTAGCGTTTTCCCCCTCTCTTTCAGTTCACCCTTAACGTGTGCATCCTGCATTCCTGTAAGAAAGGTGCTTACTCACTGCTAAAAGTTTTTCTTTAAAGAATAATTTTGTAAATTAAAATGGAGAAATTAAACAGACTGACATTAATAAGGAGGGGAAGGAGAGAACTATCACATTAAAAAAATATTAATTCAAGAATTGCTGTCAATAATATAGCTATCTATAGTAATGACAGCACCACCATAAAAAGAATATCAGTTACTAGAGAATTTCTAAACATTTTTAGATAAAAATGGTTAATAGATAAGTTCTCATCTTACATGCAACTGTACTTAGCTTTTTTGAGACAGGAAAAGACACACAGATACCTGGAGTGTTTGATCTTGACACTGTGACAAAAAATGAACTATTTCACTAGTAAGTAAAGAGTAATGAGCAAAGTCAATTTCAAATATGAGTGAGTCCATACCTTACATTGATGGGATGCCAAGGTAAATGTCTCTAATGAAAATTAAATCTAAGTAAGAACTTTAATTGCTTATTTTGTTGGTAAATAAAATATCAGCTTGGAGTTTTTTAAAAACACTATCCAATGTCTAAATAGTTTTGTGGAACATTAGACATGTGTAAACCTGTAACTTGCATCCTAGTTCCATCCAAAACCTGTCATATTCAAATCTGGCAGATGAGCCTCAAATGATTTATTTTAAAATATTTTATCACCTGTAGTCTTAGAGCTTTGTTCTAATCCAGCAGAGACCTGCAACTGAAAACAACCAATCCTCATAATCAACCTGCCCTAAAAACAACAACAAAGCAAAGTGGCACAGACGTTTCTGTAACAAGATTGCTATGCTGGGACAGAGCTTCACAAAGGAACGTCAGGACAGAGAAATCTCACAGGTCTCCTCTGTTTCACCAGTTTGATTGATTGTTGGGGTTTTTTAAGGGGGTTGATTTGATGAGTGACAACTGTTCTTTTAACGTTTTATTAACATTTATTAACGTTTTATTTGCATACTGTGTACACACATAACCCATATATTAACTTAAATAAATCAGATGTAATCATCTCCTGTTCATTATCATATAGGACTTTTGACTTTGATTTGTTTTGACCAAGAACAAATGGGCAGGATTCAGCATGCACAACATTATTCACAAAAGGTCTTAAATTACACTTGACTGGTTTTCTAAACTGCTTTTAGTGACCTCTTTTTTACAAAACTTCCTGTCTTGTGACAGTCCAGTCACTTCTATTCTTTTAAGAAGAGTAAGTCAATAATATTAAAAGGACTTTAATTTAGTACATGTTAGTCTGGTAAAACTTCAGTAGTCACACAGAGAAACAGAATCATATGTATGCTATTTCAGCTTATAAAATGCTGGCTACGATGCTTGTTTGCCATAGTTCTTGTTCAAATAAATACCTAAATGGGAATGCTCTATTATACTTATATTGACTTTGACAGGAAAGTCTTTCATGATGACCCAGTAAAAACAAGGCACACTGTATGCTAAAATCTCTATCATCAGATCAGCAAGAGAAACCACATATTTGAGCAAGTATTTGAGCATGGATTCAGCCCACTTCCTGTGTTTAACCCATAATTGGAGGAGGTAGTGCATGCACTGCTGGTTTTTGCTGCTATAGTCCACTTCCCAAACTTTGGATGAGTCTGTGCTGACTTGGATCTGCTCATCTGCTTCCAAAGAATTACTACAAGATGCTCTGCATCGGGCCTTTAAATAAATGGAAAGGTATTTTTGTTTTGCAAATGAAAATATTTTGTGACAGAAATGCTGTGCACCACTATGGAGACCTCTGACAAAGCCAGTTGGCTACTGGAAAGATACGACTGCACAAGTCTGTCTGCTTGTTTCACAACTGCCAAGCTATTAGGCAATAGTAATATGGTTATTGCATATTAATGGAATATAATGCTAATTAAAGCCTATTCCAGTTTAAAGCCTAGTAAATAATCTAATTTCTGCTTTCTAAAAGCTTGCAAATTTAAATAGCTAATGGCTGTTTATCATATTTAGTATGTTATTAAGATTTGAACTGAGATACAAATTTATGCAACCCAGACATGTAATCTACACTTAAAAAGCAATTTTGTACAAAGGGAATCAGTACGGTACATATTTTGAATGTGGGATACGTTCTCCTCCTTCAGTACTGATGCTTTCTGCAACACCAGACATTTCTATGGACAAAATGTATGCACTTCCAAACCAGGGATTAAGAGAGCTCTTCTTCATGTCTGGGACAACACGGTCCTCTTCACTGACCACGCTGTAGATGGAGGTTGCTAGGAGTTTGGTTGTCAGCGAGTGTGGGATGGGAAACCCACAGCTCATAAACAGGAAACGGCCCACAACTCATTTTAAATGCCAATAAATATTTTGTGTTTTTACTGCCTTTGGGACAGCTTTAGTGTGTGAGCCAGGACAAGATGTTTGAAGCATCTATTTGACCCTCAGAAAAGCTAGCTGAGCTCAACAGTGAGGATAAAGCCTAGACAGGCTGGCATGCCTCTCACTGGAATCGGCAAGGCCCTGCTGTAGTGAATCCCTCAAAACCTGTATATTCCTAAGGCAAAAGCCTGTAACCATATCAAGATCTTACTTTCAAGAACTGTACTGCAGTGCTTGTACAAGGTCACCTCAGGGACCAGCAATAAAAGCACACATGCAAGCAAAGCAGCCTCCTAAATCCAGTCTAAAAGTTCAATATCGAAACTCAAATACAAATGTCCTTACTCTACACACCTTCTTTGGCAAGCAAAAGGGGAAAGTTTTAAAAGATGATGAGATACCCAAAGAAAACCTGTATATATTTGTAATTGCACAGAAGCTTATTCTGTTTGTGTGTATTTAAGGAGAGAAAGAGAGAGAAGGGAAGAGAGAAAGGGAGGGAGGGAAGAAGGCAGGAAGGCAAAAAGGAAAAGGAAGGAAAAGAAAGGAAGGACAGGAGGAAAGAAGACCAAGCTCATCTGCTCAGATTAGACCTTCTATGGAAATAGTCCCTTACCCTTGTTGTCAGTTGAGCTCTGTTACACACAGGCTGTCGGGAAATATGTAGGTATTATAACTGGGAATTAACTTTCTAAATCAACTTATTCTTGTGGCCTTGGGTGTTGGCCTAGTTTGGGACTGACCTCGGAGAAACACTATCAATTGAAAAGTTGGGCTGTGAATGGAACCAGCTTGAACTTGTCTGAAAAAGCATTAAATTACTGTAAATGTGAGGGCTTTCACTAGATTGTTTTCTCCTGTTACCACTGCCTTTTATTAGTTCACATTGAGGCATGCTTACTGGTTTTTCAGCCTCTACCTTTATTGTTGTTCCTGTACGGAGTGCTACAGCGTCCAGGTCTATGTGCTTAGCCCAAACTTACGAGAAATGTATGGAATTAAATATGGTACAGGGCAAGCCTCCAGGGCAGCGTTCTCCTCCCTTCCCTTCTGGGCCCGTGTTTCTGTTTCCTGTACTGCCACAAGCTCTGTTTCCATTGAGTAAAAACAAGCAGAAGCTGCACGTGTGTTTGCACTTGGTACCTGTAAAATAACATCTGAAATAGGTCATGGTGGTTTCTCTTCCTGGCACTGGTGGTATCGACTACTCAGGTCAGTGCTTTTTTGTAATGAAGTGCTTTTTTTCTTTCTTTTTTTTTTTTTCCCCCACCCAAATGGACTGGGAACATGAAAGTGAAAATGGAACTCTATGACTTAAAAAACCTAGCGACGTTTTTATTTAGTACAGTGATGACCACCATCATGAGGACCATCAAAATCCGTAATACAGAAGAGCAGCGATCGGGTTGTGGGGGGAGTTAACCCACTCTCTTTGTGGCCTGCTTACCTTTCCAACATTTAAAGAGCCTCAGGAAGCCAAAGTCTCTTTCGCAGCCCCGCCCAGGGGTTTGCTGGGTTTTATTCAGGATTTCGAGCTTTGCGGTAACTTTCTAAAACCGACAACGCTCCTTTTACAGCCGGCCGCCCTCAGGGAGAAGCCCCCGCGCCACGGTCCGCAGGGGTGTCCGCACCTCCCCTCCGGGCCGGGGCACGGCCCCTTGCCCCGCACCTCGGTCTCTGCCGTCCCGCAGCCCCGGGCGGGGGGTCAGGGGAGGCGAGGGCAGACTGTGTGTGTGTGTGTGTGTGTGTGTGTGTGTCCCGGCAGCCGGGGCTTTATTCCCCTTTGACGGAAAGTCTCGCGGCCTCAAGCCAAGAACGCCCCAAGCCTCGCGCCCCTGCCGTTAAACCGCCGGTGCGCGCGGAGGGACCGAGGCGGGAGGGAGGAAGAGGAGGGGGGCGGGTGTAAGGAGGAGAGGGAGGAGGAGGGTCTCTCCCCGCCCAGCCAATCGCGCGCGGCCATTGCGGGAGGTGTGTGCCCTGACCTCACTTCCGGTACCTGTCACCCTGCCGCCCAGAGTCAGTCAGGCGTAGGATCGGGGTACTGCCGCCTTCCTCCTCCTCCTCCTTCTCCTTCTCTTCTTCTTCTTCTCCTCCTCCTCCTCCTGCCCCTCGCCTGCCTCCGCCCCGCCGGGCTGGCAGCGCCGGCCGGCTCCTGCTCCTGCCGCTGCTGATGGCCCGGGCTGGCGGCGGTTGCCAAGCGTTGTGTGGCGGCGCGCGTGCCGGGCGCCCCGGCGGCGGCGGATCGCGGCCGGGGACGCGGCGGTGCCTGCCCGGCCCGGCCCGACCCTGTCCGGTATTACCTCAGGGGCGGCCGCCCTCTCCTCTCCCCACCCTATCCCCCGTCCCCCGCGCCCCTTGCGGTGCCTGGTGGCTGCCTTGTGTCCCGGCGGAGGGGGAGAGCGGGGAGGGGGGCGGAGGCGGTAGGAGCGGGGCTGGGCGACGCCCCCGCCTCGCTAACACGGCGG
>BJBW01000235.1:66513-102164 GCA_004320125.1 Scolopax mira
TCCTTTTTTTTTTTTTTCTTTTCCCTCCCCCCCCCCCCCCCCCCCCTTCTTTCTTTTTTAAAATTTTATCTATTTATTTGTGTTGTCGCCGCGTTCCGCAGCCCTCGGCGGAACTCCGGCGGTGGCGACGGTGAGGATTTCGCTGGCCGGGGGAGATGCTGTAGCTGTTCCCGGCCGCTGGGCTCGGGCTTGGCGCCGGCTGCCCGCCGTGAAGGGACCGCGGTGGGCGGCAGCTAAAGGACGAGCAAGAGCCGGCCCTGGCGGAGGCTGGCGTTTGTAGGTAAAGAGCGAGTTTGGAAACTTTGTGGGGAGACTTCGGGCTGCCGGCGGGTGGGGAGCAGAGGAGGCCGCAGTGTCCTGTCGTGTAAGCTGCTATTTTGCGGCTGTCATGTCTCGTAATCCAGCACATTTGAATTGTTCTTAACCTGGTTTGAGAAATTAGTTTGGGCAATAAGCAGAAAATACGTTCTTGGAGGTTACCTTTACTGGCTTGGCTTGGGCAGGCAAGTTGTACTTTACCGGTTGGTTGGTCAGAAGAGGGTCCTATATCCTTGGAGTGAGGAGTGGGTCACTGGGAACTCCCCCTGTGTTTGCTGTTGTGATTTGATGAGAAAAACATGTTCTGGATTGTCCTTACAGGGGCTGTCTGCTTTCTTGCTGGAAAGCAATTGAAAAAGATAGCGTTCAGAAAGTAATGGAAGGGAGTGCTAGAAGGTATTGCCTTGTATTCATATGAAGATTAGCACAGCCTCACTGACGTGAGTAGCTGTTCCTAAGCTGTCTGATGGATGAAGTATGAGTACAGGATTCGTCAGACAGGATTATCTGGAATAATGATGTTTGGCACTTTGGTGGCATTGGATGTCTTACTAGTACTGCACAAATAAAAGAGTTGCATAAGTTTTCTTGGGAAGGACAATTTTAATCAAACTGCTTGCATTATAGAACATGTACAGACTTTCTTATTGGCATTTAGCACTGATTACTGGGTTGAAACTCACATGATCATTGCAGGTAGCAAAACTGGTAGGCTATTAAAAGTGTTTCCTTTATAAATTCTGCATCGCTGACTTAGTATTGAGGCTACCTGGTCTCGTGCTGAAACTGATGGCAGTTGTGGTTCATGTGATGTGGTCACAAGTCTACTCAAAGCTAAACCTGTATCATAACCTTTGTTATTTGGCATGAGCTATCAAGCAACCATTGGCTCTTAGTGACTTTTAGTGGCAACTTTTTGGATTTTTAAGTAGCGCAATGTAGGGTTTCAGAAGGATGAGAGCGTGCGCAGACCTTATCAGAGGTTTGTAGAACTCTGTAGCCAGCATGCTCCCTTTCTTTTCCCATGTTTGGAAGGAACACTTGGCATAGTCCAGAAAAAAGTTCTTATCAATCTGCTGATGCCTTTTATTGACTGTCATCCTCTACAGTCAGGTGGCATAGGGAGATTTGGCTACTCATTACAAACCTGTATGGCCTGAAAACCTTGTGGCTTTCTCACTTGCTTTTCCATAGTTCTGTAATGTCTTCATTTTCTACTCGTACCCCTCAATACAGTAGCCTTCGTAAAGGACATTATGAATTTTAAACCATGCAGGAAGGGTTGTATTTCAGTTGTGATTTTATATCATTATGCTTTTAATATTTTATGTGTTGAGTGTTAAAAAATGTTATGGAAGATAATGTTCTACCGGAGAGTAGGATACATGCCTAGGATATCCATCTTGTTCTAGAAAATAGACTGTAGTGCTTACTGTTGACCCAAAGTAGTCAAGGAGAGTAATGTAAATTTTCTTAGTATTTTCTATAAAAGCAGCTCTTACTTCATCAAATAGCACTTTTTTTCTCTTTGCTTTAGCTTACCTGCTGAGATTTGAGTTCTGAGTTCTGTTTTTCTTACACATAGAGTATTTGTTGCAAATGGGGTAAAAAAAGAACACCATACTTGTCTTGGAAAATAAATGAAGTTGAATTTATATTTATTATAAGCATAAAAGTATTTTCTAACAGCATTTTGGAATTTTAACATTTTTAATTTAATCTGACTACTTTTGCAAAATCTCCCTGAATGCTTTTTTTTTTTGTAATTTTTAAACTGGCTTTATAAAGCATATCAAAGTAAAATCTCTGCCCTTTGCAAAGACATCTTGTGGGATGTGTGTGTGTGTGCATCTTGAAAAGGGTAACTGACAGTTCATCCACGTAAAGACTTTGATGTTTGTGAGAATGTCCTTCAAGAGTATTTTCCTTTATAACAGATAATTAAAATAGCACAAGGCTTTCAGTGTAGTGGTCTTAGTTGAGTGCTTTTGAATTTTTTTAATATGGAGAAAAAAAGATCAGAATGATACATCAATGCACCAGGCATACACTCTAGTTAGCTAGATGTCAGTGTAGTCCTGCTGTAAAACTAGGGGTTGTATTAAAAGCCTCAGTCATTTAAAAAATAATTTTAGCCCAAGTGAATGACTTTTTCTCTGAAGAAGCATAAAAATACTAAAAGCCATTATATTAGATGATATCAATATAAAATTAGAATAGTAAGCTTGGGGAAATTTTTTTGACTTTTTTTTCTTTTTTTTACGAAGGAATGTCAGCAGCATTGTGTTCATGAAGAGACACTTGTCACCGATGCGCGCATGAAATGGAAGGTAACAGATTCTGGAAAAAGCCTTCTGTTTCAACCTTGCAAGATGCTTCATGGAGTGGTGAGTACACATGTGGACTGAGAGCTACCTGGGTATTGCTTTGAACAACTAGAGAATGAAAAACATTGGAGTAGAATTTCTGTAAAGAGTAACTGATGTATAGTCAACTGACAAGAAAAGAAATCTGAGTAAGTAGTGCAAACAAATAGTTGGTAAATGGAAAGTAGTAGTGCACTCAGGAGAACAAAGTAACATTTCCTTACGTTCCAGTAACTATTGCTGTGTTAGACTTCTATGCAAAAGTTGAATGAAGGTGTTACCCAGTAGAATTCTGAATTCTTAATATTTTAGAAGCAGAGTGCTTAGCATTTCATGGGACCAGGTCTGTAAAATTAGATGTTGAACAACATTTAATGAAGTAAAATGCTGAATATTTGCTGAATGAAAACGTCCTTATCTGGTAAGGTTAGGCTCTAAATTATTGCTATTCTCAAAATAAATCTAAAATCTCTCAGTCTTAACAAGTGTGATATTTGGCATGTTTTAAAAACATTAAATTGATAAGAGCAAATTGTTGTGTGACCACATTGCATGTGGCATTGAGATGTTGCCAAATCTGATACCACTTCCTCATACCAGTTATCATAGTTTCTGCTTATGAAACAATATTTATTTATAAGCGCATTGCTTGTGTCTCGTAAGTATCTAGGAAGTATAATTTCTGTGTCCAGTGAAGCACTTCTTGTGCACAGATTAGTACTCATTCTAAAATTTCATTGGTATTGTAATCCTGATTGAAGCTTGAGTTGTTACATGACTGGTTTATGTGGTTGTTCACTGTCTTTTAAAATGCTGTAAGCATAAGCTGTAGAATTTTAATTTTTTTGGAGATTGAAAGCTGAGAACTACCAAACAGGCGTAGTTTGTTCTGTGGTACAATATTAATCTAAATATATTTGTTTTAAGTTCGTGTTGTGTCATGTCTGTGGAAACACTAACAGTATGAAATAGATTTGCAAGCATTTGGCAAGTTACATATCCCTGTTTAGAAATGCTGATATACTACCATGTTTTTTAAAAATTTATAAATTAAGAGATTATTGACTTAATCTTTCCAAATACTAAGAGAAACTTGTTCATAAGTTGTGAGATTCTTTGGCATTTGATTCCAACAAGTAGCTGAAATAAATGTGAAAGTGAGTTGGTCCCATATTTTTGTATTTCATATTTTTGTATCACGTTAGTCCAATTTCAGTTTGTTGATAAGTATGTAAAAGAAAACCAGAGCTGCTGTTCAATGTGTAAATTAACTGCTGGTTGAGTAACTTCTTACTCATCTAGGAGTGTATAATACCCTGGAGCTGCTAGCATTTATTGTTGTGAGTAGTTTAGAGTTTGATGTATTTTGCATGGAAAAACGATACCACAATCTTTCCTAGTGTTATTTAGATTTAACAAAAACACGGATCACTTGAAACTATTCTACAGCCTATGATTAAGGTCTGGAGGCAGGGCTTACTGTCTTGTGGTATGTATCTGTGCATCCAGCACAGTTAGGCTGTCTGAATAAGTTCTATTATCTGCATAGAGGCTTGTATTGCCATTCTTTTTTTTTACACAAATAAGAGTGCCACATGCCTGTTTTGTTTAAAATAAATCTTTACTGGAAATGATTGCTGTAACAATTCACAGAAGAAAACACTGAATTTAAACCAGAATGTGAATGTTCAGATGGTAAGAACTTCTGTCTATTTGCAAAATCTATTTGAACGTGAAGATTTTCATTATTTTTGACATTTCCTAGCCTTCTGTTAGTGCTTCTGCTCCCGCAAGAATGTTAGAAAGTACATGGAATTAGAGTCATGGTGGAGGGACATAGTAAACCTTCTCACATCTTTATTCAATATGTGTGGAAAATCTCCCCTGGAGAAGGAAGGCTGAAAAATATAATGCAGAACCATTTGGATTGGGGGGTGAGGAAGAGAGAGAAGGTGGGTGTATCAAGAGACTGCTTTGGAGTCTCCTGGATTTATTAGCAGGCAGTGAATTCTTTACAATGGGGCTGATGAATGCACCATTACAATGGTCAATGAGTTCACCCACTCTGATGTTAAAAGAAAATAAAATTAATTGCCTGCAGGTCATAGTGAATATTGTTGACTTGTTGGCAATTTTCAGGGGAAGATTACAAGAACTTTGCGTTGCTAGCATTAAAATTATGTTTCTAATGGAGGCTAGAACTAGATTCTCTATGAAGATTAGGCATGCTAAGAATAAATTTTAGAACTTGCCAGTGCAGGTATGCACAGAATATCGGACACTGAAGTTTACTGAGCAAAGTTGAAAATGCTTAAGTGTGGCTTTCCAAAATTTTTTTTCTTAGTCTGTAGGTAAACATTCAGTTTGGAGTAAGTGTGCTGCACTGTAAGGGGGTTGTGAGTGGTTTTTTTGTCAGTGTAAGATATTATAAGGATGCAGGTTTTTTTTAAGGACAGTATTACAAGGATGCAGTTAGAGAGCTCTGTAAGCAGGACAATGTTCTGTGGTGGTTGTTTCTGACCAGTATATTGTTGGAAATTTTGCTCTGTGAGGTAGACTTACATTGTTATGCTGTATATATGTAAAATTTAAAAATGGTCTAATGTGTTTATTCATATTCCACACATTTGCCCACAGAGAAGAGCACATAAGAAATTTGGACTGATTTTTTTTTATCTCTGGAATGAATTATATATATAAATATATATAATTTATTTGTTCTTATCCGCTTTAGGAGACAAGACTACTGTATGCATTTAAGCAGGTCAGTGTGATTAGGAGCAAATCAGGTAGCAGCTTTAGTATACATGTAACTAAGAGACAAGCAGCACAGGATACTGCTTCTGAAAAAAGCAGCAGCTGTACATTTTGTGTACTGTGCTTCCATAGAGATGTAACTGTACATAAATAGGCCAATATTTTCAAACAGCTGCCACATCGTCAACTTAAACCTATGGTCTGGGCACCTGATTTTCAGCATACTGAGCTACCATAATTGTTACCAAATTTACAAGGAGTTGCATTTTCTCAAGATTATAAACCCTGTGGAAATGTAATAGTGATTATCCTTTCAGAATATAGAATATATCCTTTCAGAAAGTGTTCAGTTTGCAGCTATCATTCATTTTATTCTTTTATGTGGCGTGTGTATATATATATAAGGATGTATAGATATATGAATGAGCACGTAAGTATGAAAAAAAAAACCCTAGGATGTTCCCTCTGTCTGTTGTTCCTGGTAGCCCTGCAAGTACAAGGCTTACAGCAAGAGTTGTGGTTGCACAGCATGGCCTGATCTCATCTAGCAAGTGGTGTTAAAGATCAGTCAAGCTCCCTCTTCAAGCTTCTTGTCCTTTGCTGCCATTCCCTTCTGTTTCTTGCTTTCCTTTTTTTTTACTGGCCCTTAGTGAGTCTGTTCAGCTATCTCTAGCTAGTTTTTTTCCAGTGTTAAGGTTTCTACCAGCTTAATTAGCTGAGTTATTTCACTGAGGCTGTGTCTAGACTAGGGAATGAAATGTGCCAGGGACTGTTCTCTGGGCTCAGCACAAAGTGTCAAGGTTGCACACACCGAGAGTCTTCCTCCTGAAACAGCGCGGTTGCATCCAGCCTACCCGTGGAGAGCACTCTCTGTGCCCTCTCTGGAGAGTGCCACCTCGGTGTGGGCCAAAATGGTGTCAGAGAGGATGCTAACAGCGTGGCTCAAGCCTGTGCTCTGGCCCTGCTTTATTTACTATTCTAGATGTGGCCAGAGAGGTCAGACAAGTGCAGGAGCCAGAATAGGCGGGATGGAACTGCGTGGCTGGAAATGGAGAGAGAAGGTGCAGGGCTGACAATGTCAGGGAGTTATTGAAGGGCTCTCCTTTTGATGTCAGGGAGCTATTCCATTACTTAAGCTGCATTATCTAGCTGTATCCTTAACGTAACTTTATTTTGCAACCTGCAGAGGGCTGTGAGTTCTGTGTCCCTAAAATGCTTTTTGAAAGTCT
Organism: Scolopax mira; assembly: GCA_004320125.1. Lineage (NCBI taxonomy): Eukaryota > Metazoa > Chordata > Aves > Charadriiformes > Scolopacidae > Scolopax > Scolopax mira. Next base: position 73,184 of record BJBW01000235.1, read on the forward strand.
GATTCAGACAGCTGAAATGCAGTACAAAGTGAATTAAAACTGGTGTATGAAGCTACTTCCATGATTTTTTTAGACAGGTTTTCTTATCCTGGCTGTTTCATTGGACTGTTGTGTTTCTTTCACCTTTCAGGCGCTTCCTTAGTTAAAAGAAATGGGGAGGAGAAGTGGGGTGGCAAGCAGGCAACAATGGCCATACTCTAGTTAGCATAGGGCTGTTAACCTGGTAAGTAGAGACCCTTCACCACACGAAGGGTGAGCAGTGAGCTTAGGTGTCGGGAACAGAATGGGTCAGGAACAGACATTTTTTGATCCTGCAGGAGCGTGAGGCTTGTAATCTCTCTACTGTAGTGAGTGACCTGATTTAGAACTGTGAAGTCATGTGTCCCAAGTATATCCTCTATCTGACGTGTCAGTAGGCTGGGAGTACAAGTACTTGATGTCCGTTTGCCAAAAAATGTAGATTCATTGCATTCAGACCTGTTGCCAAGACTCCTGTCAGCAATGCTAATTCAATGTATATTTTGTGTTTGTGTGATACATTTATCATAAAGAAAGACTTTTTAAGCTAAGAACTTTTAAATAACCAGAAAAATCCTGAAGGCCTTTTTCTTAACAACAAAAAAAAAAAACACCAACAAAAAATGTAAGAATTTTGTTTCACATTCCACTCTGGGTACACTGAGTTGTGGCATGCTATTAAATCAAAGTTGGTTTATTTTTAGCATATTTTATTTATTTATTTAAATGTAATAGCTGAGCAACCAGAACTAGTAAAAATACTTTGAAGGAATGTGTAAAATTGTAGTACACTGAAGAATAAGTAAACTACACAACTACAGGTGCTGTTTATAGAAGACATTAGATTTTGTCTACTGGTAGAAGAGTACAAAAGCTAGCCCACTGAGATTATTCAATTAATTTTCACAAAGACATTTGCAAGCAGAAGGGCCCTAAATCTGCAATATCATGTCTGAGGGTAATTTTCTTTTTATAGGATATAAATCCTTCTGTTAGGCTGAATTATGTTATCAAATATGTCATGTTATTATGTCTGGGCAAGGAAATAAAGTTTATCAGTGAAATAAAAGCACTGAAAATACACAGTGGTGGTGTTCCCTGCTAAGAAGGCGAATTCAGGCTTCTTGAATTTCTTCCAGAAACAGATGTAAATTCCACTGTAGCTTTTCAAATAGTGAATAATCATGGTCTGTTATGTTTGGTGATGAATCATGCAAGGGTTTGCAGATGGTGAGAAGGGTGCAGCTGTGCAGATACGAGAGGGGTGGAGATAGAAGACTAGAGGACCCGAGGGGATGAAGGAGGTGATTTGAGGATGGTTTGACATGGCTTATGAAAGAGAGGGGTGAGACAGCTGAAAGAGTATTGAAGCTGAGTGTGGCAGGGTAAAGCCAAAACTGAAACCTGAGATTTGGGGATGCTGGAGAGTGCTGAAAAGGAGGTATACTTGAGGCAGAAAGATATTATTTGTTGTTCTTGTTGATCTTTGAAGCAAAAGTTGCATCATCAGCTGGCAGAATAATTAAACTTTTGACCCAAGCCAAAATGAGAAAGAGACTGAGCTTAGATGTGGAAGTTTAAACTGTATATGAAAAGAGAAAACTATGAGGCTTTGTTTTCCTTTTCAAGGAATACTGGTCATAATTGGAGAGCAGATACATACTGGTCATAATTGTAGTAACGATACAGATGCAAAGTTGGTTTTTTGTGGGTTTTTTTTGATTGTTCTGAGCAGAACCTCTGCAACTGGGGTGCAAAGACTGGGGTGGCAAAATCTGGGAATTTGCCAGGTGGAGATGTTGTTCCTGATTAGATGTTCTGAAAAATGGGCGTTGCAATGCCTAGGTTTGTGATTGAAGGGTAGGTTGAAAATACAAGTGAAGTTTTTTGCAATCTTAAAACAGTATGCTAAAAAGTCCAAACCATCTTTCAACTTTTTGTATTAAGTAATTTAAGATATCTTTTTCTTTTTCTTTTTTCTTTCTCTCTTTTTAGATAAAAAGTATTGTTCCAAAACAATATCTCTTTATTTGGGAAGAATGTTTCCATTAAGATGTCTGTCAGAACTAGTATTTTTGCCCACAGGTCAGAAATCCTCAGCCAAAGTGAATATTTAACCACTATTTCAAGGACAGCCAATTATCTTTTCCTTAATAAAGTATGCGATTAGGAGTCAAAGTGAGGGACCCTGGAAAATTGTAGAATGCTCCAAATACTGACATAACTTCATGTACCCATTGTACTGTTTCTGTATTCTACAAAGTAAATATAAAACAAGTACCAAAAGCAAACTAAAACAAACAAACAAAAAGGAGCAAAAGTGCAGATCTATCGTGGAAGTTATGCTCCAAAAATGCTACACAGAAAACCGTTTTCAGGATTGTTTTCTCATCTGTCTTAGACTGGTTCCCCAGGAAAGTGAGATATATGCAGTATAGTCTGCTGTCCTCTCCCTCCACCCAACAACTTTGAACCTGCAAGTCTTGTCAAATTTGGTTGCAAAGGCACTAAAATTCTGTAATTTTTATAAAAGTTGGTAACTGGAAAGAAGAAAGGAAAATACCTTATTGACCCTGCAGAGGAAATGATGCAATACGAACTCAACAATTATCTTTTTTGTTTGGCCTGTCAATTGCCAATCAGCAGAGGAGCCAGTTGCAACAGGTAGCTCTGAACCAGCTACAGCATGTTTACTGTTTGCATAGTCAGTAGTTCAGGGACACTGTGGGGAGGGGGAACTGTAAGTGCAGTGGGGAGGCAGGATAGGACAATGTGGCGTGACCTTGGTATGAACACTTTAATCTCACAAGTTAATGCTCTCAAGTTTTTCTGTTGTATATAATCCTGTGAGTTTAAACAACAACTTCAAATACTTCGTTGCTAGTCAACAAACTCAAAGCTACATGGTATCTGTAAAATATTAGATTATGTGGCAGAATAATAATTTAGTATAATTATTATTATATATAATACATGGCCTTGAGTTAGGTTGTATTCAGTAGAAACATTTATGTCAGAGGAATGTTCCTTTGCTCTTCTGTCAAAGAGTAAGCAAGGTTGAAACCATACAGGAAGAGTAAATATGTTCCCAGAACAAAAGATTTATTAATTATTTCTTAACCTTCATTTTAATACAAATTTAAGCTTAAGGCAGGTATTCCTACTTATAACACAGCAAGAATTCAAAGTTCTCAAGAGCATGTCATTACCAGTCCTTGCCAATAAGGAATTATTGACAATGGTATCACACACAAAGATCTGCCAATATAAACCAAAAGTGATTCTTATATCCTAGTTAATAAAGACACATTTTAAGGTATCCATGCATGTACACGAACACTAAAGATTGGTGAAATATTAGTAGAGTTTTAGATAGCGCATCAAAGTCTTTGACTCAGTGGGAATTGATTTTTATTTCTTTTTATAAACATAGTATGTCTAAATTTTCACATTTGTTAGAGTTACTAGACAGCTTTGCTTGTAAAAGTTATGATATCTTTCCGGATAGAAGAGTCATATATGTTGTGGGCTTTATGTTGTGGGGTTTAGTTTATTTTTTTTTATTAAGCATGTGAGCAAGTAAAACTTCTGAGTTACAGAGGTTTATGTAATAGCACAGTCAATATGTTTAATGGAAAATGGCCAAAAATTTTGCCTGGCACTGCATGTATTAGATTATAATTTTAATTGATAATTTTAGTTGCACAGATGTCTTTAATTTGTTGCTCTCTGAAGTTTATTTTTACCATATGTAGCGAAAATGTACTCTGCAGGAGACTTAGTAAGGGGGCTTACATTTTATTTACTTCAAAAATTGATTATATTGGAAATAATCATTTAGTCACCACACTAAAATGCAGTTTACATTTGCCTTTTACCCTCAGATATCTTTATCCTTCAACAAGTGAAGTCTCTGTAGAATATCAGGGTATGCTTAGAAAATTGTTGAGAAGCCACTTTGCATAATCTGAGATGCCATAGTCACGTGTGTCAGGAAGCAATTGCAACATTCCAATTTAGATCCTTAAGACTAGTTTCCAGTGAGCAGCATGTTAGGACAGATGCGTGGGCTGCTTGTAAATGCTGTACATGTTGGAATCAACTTTGGCTTCACCACTCAAACTTATTTTTATTAAAAAGTAGATAATGGGTTAGGACATCCAATATGTGCATGCAGTTCATAAAATATAGTTTTTGTGGGATTTTTGGTTTGTTCATTTTTTAAATAATTCTCTTAATTCTGGGCATACCATGCAACCAGATTTAGCTTTAATCTGAGCACTGATTTCTGAGGTCAAGTTATCCCTAACTATTAATCAATCCAAGACCTTAGCTTATATAATTAGCTTGTCAGACATTTGTACAGTATTGCAAAACTTAATAAAACCAGATGACTTCCAAATAAACGGGTAAGGAGGTTTGGGACAAGTGGAGAAAGTTAGAGAGCTTTGAGTTCATTTATGCAGTAATAAAAATACAGCAAATACTCAGATGACACATTTGTGTGAACATGACCTTGGATCAAATAGCAAATACATAAATGTCGTGTTTGTCCGAATGTGACCTTACATTGGTTCAAATATCAATCATAAATCAAATTCTAGCTTTTAATGTATATGCAAAGAAAACAGCCTCTTAAATGATGCATCGAATCTTTGTTTTTTGGTTGTTGTGGTCTTCACATGTAAGTGTTCATCAAACACAGGGAGCATGTGTGCTAAACACTGTATTCTTTTAGCTTCATCGTCTCCAAGATATTGTCATGAATGATTTAGAGTCCATAAAAATTTGAAGCACAAAATCTTGTGGCTGCTATGATTAACATGTGTAATCATTTGAATCTTGCTCGAGCATGGGATAGTTTGAGTGGAATATGACAGTGACAGATACTGACATTGAAACCCATTGGATAAAGAGCAAAACCTGGAAATTATTTGGAAAGTGGAAAAGAAAAAGGTGGAGTGTGTTGCAAGCATAAATGTGTATGGATCAGTGAAGTGGGGTTTTTATTAGAAACTGGGGGTAGGTGTAAGTAGTACTTGTGGAACTGTATTTGAACTTGAAAGCGAGTGCATATCAGAGAACACCAAGTACCCTAGAACATAGTGGCTACTAAGATGTTGCCATGGCTTATTTTCTTGCAGGAAAAAAAAAGTCCTATTCTTTTGAATCTTTTGTTAATAGAATACACTTGTTTCATCGGTCATACCTCAAAAATACCAGATATTATTAATTCCAATATGAATATTTGCTTTACATGCATTAATATGTAATATAAGTAATTGAATAAACCTCCCTCATACTGTTGACCAGGCTAATTTTTTTAAAGTCATGTTAATAATAGTATTCTTATTCTATAGATTGCTAGTAATCAATTTTCAACCATGTGTAAGAGCTCATCGTTTATTATAAAAGTGTAGACAGAAACAGAATAAATAGAGAAAAAAAAATTGCAAATTTCCAGTTTTTCAGAATTTCTAGGCATCTTGACAATAAAAGTTAAAGCAAGGCTAAAGACTTTAAAACAAATTTTTCCACTTTTGACTTTGACTTATGTCAGGAATCATCTAGACATCAGACTGGATTATGAAGTAGCTTAAAAAACCAAACAAAACCCAGAACCTCAAAAACCCCAACCCAACCAACAACAACCAAAAAAACACAATGAAGAAAAGATTCCACCAAAAACACTTCTTGAAGAATATAGTAAAGTGAAGGAGAACATTATAAGTTGCCAATAACCCTAATATAATATTATATAGTATGTTAACTGATACTTCTGTTGATTGATACTGAAGTCTCTTTACAGAAATGAGGTAGGAAAAACAGATTTTTCTTTGACCAGCAGGACCTTGCTGCAAATTTCAGTAGTGTCACATCTGATATCCATTTATGTAGAAGAAAGCAAGTGTGACTTCAGATAGATGTAAACTTGAGGTGATAGACCTGTAGGTCTTGTCTCTGGAGCCTAAAGGCAAAGATTACAAAACCTTTATGTTCCATTGCTGATGAAGTTAAATCTGGCTCTTGTTAAAGGGGTTAGTGATGGCTCATTTAAAGTTGGGCTTCAGATCTCATTGTACTGATAACCTAGAGCTATGATATTTACATCTTAACTTGAGCTCTGTCTGCTAGCTGTTGACTAATCTAATGTTGTGGGTCAAATCCAGTGAAATCTATTTTCTAGTCTGATAAAAAGTTAGTGTAAAGGTCATTTATGTAAATGTAAAGTGCTCTCAACTGAGTTCCTAGTTACCAAGTTCTTGACGGGCTTAAAATTTCCCATTAAGACATCATTTAATGCTATGATGTTGTTTTATTCTTTACAACCAGCTGAAGTCTTCCTTTGAACTAGATTTTACTCTCAGCTCGAGTGTCCAGCATTGAAATTGTTATTTTATTCTTTGGAATGTGTTGTTTCAACTTGAGTAAATACCTGTGTCTTCCCTTCACTGGATTTCTGTGTGAGTTTTACTGCTGGAAGGATGCTGAGTAACTCTGCATGATCTCCTGAGCCTATATGGCCGTTCCCTGGCCCTGTCAAAAGATGATACTACTTAATCTGATAGAGATGCTGTCTGATCTGTAGAGCAGTTCTGAGCTCTCAGCAGAGACTTAAGAGGCATGGCTGCTTTACTCCAGGCCATGCACGTGCCTTCTTTACAGGTCCAGCCTGTTGGTACAGTCCCTGCATTCATCAGAGAGGCTTCAGGCTGCACATACACATGTATTTGTTGGCCGTGCAGCAGCACGTGTATCCCTCTCCCCAAACAATTATTTCTGCTCCCTCCATTGAGCCAGTGCAAGTATTTGTAAGGCTTTGCAGTGAACTGGACAGGGAAGTGATCTGATCAAGAAGTACCGCTTTTTAATTTGTAATCATGGCCTCAAAGACCCATCACAGCTCTGGAAAGTCCATTGAGTTTCTCTCGACCCCAAGGTGTAAGTGAGGTGAATACCCCTCCTATGCCTGTTTGCTAAAATTTGATCTCTACTTTGTAAATTATTTTCTCAATTAGTAATTGCATCTGTTGTGTGAAGGTGAGAGGGTATGATATTTAGGATGAATAGTTTAATTACCTCCTGAATGGGTTTGTTATTGGTTACTTCTTAAGCAGTAATCTTCGCAACCCCCTCCAATTTTTAAAACTATTTTGAGTATAATGAGTGTGTTACATAATGGAAAGAAAACATTGGAGGAAAATTCACATTAGAGTAAGTATATAATCATGAAGGTATAGAAAGCAGCTGAATAGTTTTAAAGCATAACTGTTGCATTCAAAAGGGGGATGAGCGGCCCTGTTCAGAGATATTTATCTTCCTTTGATATATTCTAGGCAATGAAACTCCACTTCAGAGAGCCAGGACCTATGAAGTAGCTTCCACCCTGTGCCACTAAATCTTGGGAAGAAGCTACAGGGAGATGCCAACAGAGATTGAAGCTGGCTCAGTAACTGCAAAGTAGTTGAATAGTGGCTGATAGTGATTATGTCATCGTTCTCTGTATTTTTTCCAGTTTGTGCTTTTCCTCCCCTTCCTTGGCTGCTTAGTTGCTTTTTGGCTGTCTCTGTCTGTCTCTGTGTAGGGTCTGCACAAATTTTTGTAGCTGAGCAGCATTAAGCAATCATTTCAATAAGTACTTTGGGGTTTTAGGTGTGTATAGGCTGTGATATTGCTGCAAATGCTAAATATTTATCTGCATCTTTTTATATGCTGCAGTTATAAGCAATTCAAAGTTCTCTTTCATAAAGAGATATGGTAGCATTTTTTCTAGCAATCCAAAATTACTTTGTATGTCTTGCCTTTAACTGAGTGTTTTTATAATCATACAGATTGAGGTTTTAGATTTTTGCCTGGGAGGGACACAAAGGTTAAACACATGTTCCTAGAGCCTTAAATGTCTATTAATACAGATTCTGCTGTAGGAATCATGTAAGGAATCTTTCATATTTAGTATGGCTACCTCCTCTTTGACAGCCCTTGTTTGTTTTCTCTACAAGATTTGTATCCTGATAGTATGTCTTACTGTTGGTAAACACCTGACAGGTGTTGCTTATGTTAGTGTCCCTTTGCATCTGTTCTTACTTTTGAAAGTGGTTTGCACCAGGAAAAGAGTGGATTTGTACCACTGACTTAATAAAAGTATAAACTGGAATTTATAAGTCATTTCCTTATTTTTTCAAAGTAAGAGTAATAGAACAACTAACAAAACAGTGCTATACAAAGAACTGAGACTTTTGTTAAACTAGTGGCAAATCTGCATCCCAAATATCATGAATATTGCATGATAAGAGTTTCTGGTAACACCATTGTACATTTCTATATAGCTGGAAAACATCCATTCTGCATAAACCACAAAACAATCTTAATTTTAAAATCTCTTACTACATTTTGTTCGACTGCTGCTGAAACATAGAATAATCATATATGCTCCTGACAGTCTGGTGGAGTACACCTAGCTGAAGAACACTTCTGCTTAGTATAACATATATAGGTGGTTGCTTATGTGATACTGGCCATGCCTGACCTGTCCTTAATCAGCACCGCTCTGGTGTGCATCTTCTTATTGCCAACTTACTTGTACAGCCTGTTAATTCATCTCTTTTAGTCCCATCTTCAAAAGTACTTGCTTATGGTGTTGGCTAATTACTTGTATGGAAAAGTTGATAAAAATTGTTAATCTTCCGTAAAAAAATTTTTGGATCATGTCTTTTAAAATCCAACAGGACAGAAAATCCTGGGACCAAAGATGCTTCTGCCTGGCTCCGTAAGTTCTGCTTGGGTTTGGTTGAGTAATATAAACCAACAAAATACTCTCATATTGTTTTTAACACTCTTAATATCAAAGAGCAAAATATTTGCAGTGTTTCGGAGCTTTATCAACTCTTCCCGTGTGAGATTAGAAGTGTGTTATCACTGTATCTTCTGATGCAATTAGAGAAATGTGTTCAGAGTAAAATTCATCATAGTCCTCACTTTCTGAAGCCAGTACACTTGCCTTTCTGGCCTGTATTCTTCATTCGAGAAACTCTAGTGTTTTTCCAGTTGTGCAAGTACTTATGGATCAGAGAAAGATGATTGTCTTTTTTTGCTTTGGGAAAGAATGTTCTTCCGTTTTGATCAACTAATTCATTTACATCTTTTTATCCTGCTGCAGACTAATATAGGCCAGGCTGCCTTACAAATTGTGTAATTCCACTTCTGTTTAATGCACTGGCCATTTATAAGGGGAATGACTTGGGGAAAGAAGAACATTGTGCAGCATATATGTACATTCTACCATTAAAAAAATAAGGTAGCATAATCAAAGTTGCATAGACTTTTTCATGACATAACTTTTAAGAACTTACCCTAAATTTGAAAAATGCAAAGTTATTTTGATTTGTTTTAAAGGCAAGGGTGCTTGTAAGTTGTATATGATATCTTGGAGTGTAAGTGTAGAGGGGAAAAATACAAATTTTTTCTGGTTTTTTTTTTTGGGGGGGGTGTGCAACTGGCAATCTTGATGAAGACTGCCTGCAGAGTAAATTCTCTTTGTCTTAGGTTCTTAATACTTCATAAATTATAAAATGTTCCTAGTATGAAAGGTTTCAAAGTATGATAACTGAATCAAATATCAGTGGATAGAGAAGAAAACATGCATCTGTTGCCAGATAGGGGACTGGAGCTCATATTTTAGGTGCCAAATTTTATTTTCAGTTCATTATTTTCAGTTAGTTTTATTTGTTGAATTAGGATATTGGACATACCCTGTAGCTTACATATTTCAGGCTTTTCCCATTCACATAAGCTTTCTAAAAGTATCTACTGCAGCCATTAGTTTTAAGAGTGCTGTGTTTAGCCGTAGTATTCTCAAAATGACCTGGAGGTAATGATTGTTTCAACTTTAACCTTGTATTTGCAAGCAAGCCCTTGACAAAATCAGTTTATTTATGCAGTTAATCCAGACTTTGTTACTGCTTCTCAGAGACCTTTGCATCTCAGAGGCTGTTTCCTTACAGTGATTATCCGTAGCGTGGCAAGTATAAAATGTGGGAGGGTCAGAGGTTTAGTCCCACACCATCCCTTTCCAACAATGAAGCAAATAACTGATTGCTGCATGATTAGATATTTTCCTTTGATAATCTGACTGCGATTTCTTTAAGAACTGTTTCAAGTTTATAGGTTTATACTTATTGGGTGTTACAGTGTGGTGGTGGGAAAGGAGTACTTCCGAAAATAGACATATTTCAGAGATAACAGGCTGTGAGAGAGCATCAGTAAAACCTCTCTATTCTTAAAACCATAATTTCGTGAAATTGTGTTCCTACTTTTCTATTTCATACTCTCTTGTTTTCAGTTTACTTTGTGGGTATTTGTATGTGGGTGTAGCAAAGCGGGGTATGGAGACTAAAATATTGTATGGGAAACTGAGAAAATCCTCTGCAATGTCTTTGGGGTATAGGATTTTTCTAAAGTGAAGAACAAGAAGAAACATTGACTTAGATGCTTGAGTGGAATTGCCACACTGCACCTACCACATCTACTGTTGTAACATGTACAGCAGTTTTGTAAAGCAAAGTACTGTCTGTGAATACTACTTGAGCTTCATACTCATTACCCTTTTTATTTTAAAAGCTTTATTTTCAAAAAAGCAAGGATCAATGCATATTAAGTTAAACCTGCCAATTAAATTGTACACATGTGTAAACATGCAGAAAATACAGAGAAGATAGAAGGCAGCTTATTATTAACTTATAAGTTTTCTGTGCTTGTGGAAACTATTCATTATATCGTTTTCAGTAATGATAATACTGGTATATTTTTACAATCTTCAGAAATAGTTATATAATGGCTATGCTTACTAAGGCAGGTAGTTAATCATTGACAAGAGCCATAATGATTAAGCAGCTGTAATTTACTAGTAGTGTTTGAAAGTACAAAAGGGTATGCAGTTTAATAGTTAAAACAATAAGCAACTTGTTTATATTTCACTAGCTGTTAGGCTGTTCTTATATGTGTTCAGCTTTTAAAAAGACTGCTGAATTTTAAATTTTTATTGTAAATGTGGTAAAGCATGGTGCAATTTGGTCAATACCAGACCCGCTGCTGAAAGAGCTGTTGCCATGTTCAGAACTCAGCTATCAAGCCTTTCCTTTGTTTTCTTGTCAAATGATACCTGTTTTGCTTCAAGGTAGGCTTCAGTGTTCACTTAATCTTTTAAAAATACTTGTGTTGGGTGAAGAAGTCATACTTGGAGAGGTGAATGTGATTCAGTAGGGAACTTGGAGTAATGTTGGGAACAAGGAGCCTAGTGCCTCTTGGAACCTCACTGGCTATCCTGGGGCCAGGATACATATCTGCAGAGGAATATAATGTTTCTGGGCTGGGAACAACTGTTGTGGCCTGGGAGAACTTCATGAAGAGCACACTTGAGGAGCAGTGCCAGCATGGGCTCTGCCATTCCTTCCCTCCTTTTGTGTTGATGGCTCCTTGGGGAGACACAGCCGGTACTCTCCTTTGCATTGCTGGAGACCAGTCGTTATTATTCTTGGCTGTCAGTACAAAAACAATTCAGCTCAGGGTTTCTTTACTCTTTTCCTCACTACAAAATAGCCGTGTGACAGGAATAGCAGTTTAACTTCATTTTAACAAATAAAATACTTAAAAATGATGTCTCATTTCTCAAATGGAGCGTATTGACTTCATTTTCATCAGGAATATCAGGTGCGTAATGTAATGTTTTGGACTCTGTTGGACAACTAACAGCAAACAGCAGTTAGTCCCAGGTGTTACTGAGCAGGTTCATGCTGCCTCAACAGAGAAATCGTACAAAGATGTTTGAGATTGGAACTACTGGCAGAGAGTAACAGATGATGTTACCCAGATTCTTTGCCTTCCTTTGCAAATGTAGCATTTGTAAATGCACGCTGCGTACTCTCCATCTTGAGTCTTCAGGAGATTGGAAGTGTTGCTCTGAATAAATGCAGATGGTTTAGCAATAAAATCTTTATCAGATAATCTGCAATAATTTGTGCCATTTTCTTTTGGTGTGCGACCACACATTCCTAAAGCATTAGGCTAGTTACTTTATTTTTAAGTAGTCTTTTATTTAGAGTTCTCATTCATATAATTTCTGATTATTTTTTTTTCCTTCAGTAACTATTGTCATGTATGTTACAGTATCAAATGTAGATATTTCTTAATATTTTTTCAGGTTACAAGCTGGTAGGATTTATAAGAGAAATGAAGGTTGTTCTATGCGACAGGACAGCTGTTGAGCTTTACAAGAACTGACAATTGGAATTTATTTTGCTAAACAGTTTCAGATTATGGAAATATTCTAGGGACTATAACTGATAGTAATTACTCCCCAGTCTTCTGTGTGAAAGAAGTTACTTTGTTTCAGAGTTCTGGTATAATATTCAGTTACATTGTAAAATAATTAGGCATCGCAATCAATATTGCTTGGATGCTCTTAAAATGAAAGGTGCACCAGTATCTCGACTGATCCCTTCAGAAAGATGCGCATGAAAACTCTTGCATAACTTATAAATATTCTATTGCAGTGCTGGCGGTCTGGCATAATGGCCTAATGAGTATTTAATGTATCACCCTGGAAAACTTCATTTGAGCGTTATGTTTTAAATACAGGCAAACTGTGCATAGTGATAGAGGAACAATGTGATACATCCAAATCAACAGTAACATATGTGTCTGTAACTGGTGTTAGACACCAGTTGTGAATAAATTGCCATTCTTAATCTCCTAGATATTCTTGTTTACAAGAATACACTATACAACTTTCCTTTTTTTAGTTAATACTATCCTGATTCAAAGAAATTTGGCAAATAGGTCTTTCCTGAGGGTCCTTGTAGTATGAGATGGCATGTTAGTAACAGTGACAGCATCTGAGATTTTTCTTACTCCAGGGAGAGTGGAATTTTATCTCATTTGGTTTGATATTTAGAGACCTCCAGTTAAGTGTGTGAACTGAGTAAAATGAGTAGAAGCTCTGGATTTTACCGTGTGTTTGTGTCTGCTACCCCTTTAGTTCTGTCCTTCCAGGTAGATGGTAAGGTATTAAACTGAGGGGGAAAAAAAAAATCTATATCTTTGCTCTACAATGCTGTTTGGGTTGGAAAAAAAAAGGTACCACAAACTAAATACTATAATAGTATTATTTTCATGAATTGCAGGAAAACTTATCTAAGGAGACGCTGTTTAAGTAAACTCTTTTTTTTACCCTTGACATATTTTCTTACAAAAAAATCTCACAGGTACAATGGTACACAGAGCTGTAATAAATTGTCCAAGGGTATATAAAACATTGTTTTGTTCTAATGCCAGAGTTTATGATTACACTGTAATTTCAATCTCCCCTTGTACCTGAGCAGTTACCATTTTTATGCCTACTCACTTCGCTAAAAACAAATAATAAGTCACAGGATGTACCTCTACAGCCATTTGATAACACAATTGAAAAATTTGGGTACTCTGAAAGTCAAAGGAAAGTTTTGACAAGTCTAATGCGTATACTTAAAAAAAACATTGATTATCTGGAAGCATGCAAATCGTGAAATAGAAAACCTTATGTAATACAGATTATTTTTTAAAATTGTTTGTCTTGCCTTATAGTCATGTAATGAACACATTGGAAAACACTACAGGAGTGATATATACGCATTGTTGGTTTCCATGAAATAGCAGGCAGAAGTAGCAGCATGCACTAATAAGTGCACCTGAAAAATAAATAATTTTAAAGCTGCGTGCACGTTGCAGGTTATAACATTTAGTCTTCTTTCCAATAGGTCATTCTGCCCTCGGTTACATCTGTGTAATACCCTGTAAAGCAAATATAATTGAAGGCAGCCTTTTGCCATCAGCCCAGGGATAAAAGCCTTGATTGTAGATATCTTGCTTCCAAACATTTTGAAGGTTTTTTCACACCTTTTTGTCATTAGTATGTAAAGCAGTAGTCAGCACTTTCTATTAATTTTAGCTGTACCTTTTGGTCAAATACACAGCCAAAAAATATGCTTTTTCTCCAGGATAAATGCCTGGTTTTCGTAGTGCAGGTGATTAAAGAAAAGGATTGATTCCTTAATAGAAAGTGTTTAGTTTCATAGGAATCAGACTAGTTGGTATTTGAAATTTTAGCTAGCATCAAGGAAGATTTTCTTTGTTTTCGTAACATAGCACTTTTGTTGTAAAATTGGCATTTGTCTATCCTGTTATAATCAGTTGGTGGCAGTTTGAAGCTTCACAAGAACCTGCAGCAAAGAGGTGGTCTGGCAAAGGCCAGCTTTGAGCCGTAGCCACAGTAGCCACAGCCGTAGCCCATGCGTATTCCTGGGGTGGACTAGGCTGCAGCAGTGGCTGTTTGTACCCAGACAAGGTGTAACACGAGTGTTAGTTACGGGGTGTGAAAGGTTAGTTTCCTGTAGCAGAAGTATACTGCTTCTGCAGTATACTTATATACTGCAGTATACTTATTCTGCAGTATACTTATATATATATAGCAGGAGAAAAATTCTGCAGTACAACTATTAATTCCTTATCTGACAAGTTAATAGAATTAAAATTTGGGACGTATTCTTAGAAATCTGGGCTGTTACTCAAAGTTGATGACACTGGTGGCTAGTTTTGAAGGCAACTTTAAAAAACTTATTTCCCTGTAGGAAATAAAACTAACTCTAGGAATTACAGATATATTGGATTGTATATGCTGGAGCACTCAAAATAGGCTAAAAACTGTTTGTCTGGCCCACTTTTACAGAGATATTAGTATAAGACAGTATTTTGTTCTCTGCAGTGTCATAAGACCTATCAAACAAATTAAAAGAGATGAGAACAGAGGACCAAATCAACATGTCTAAAGCTGTTAGATAAGGTGAGCAAAGGCTGCTCAAACATAATACGTGTGCATATTGATATTTGTTCTTTTTCTATAAATTTTGTTGGGAATTGCATAGTGCCTGCTATAGAAACACAATATGTAACTTTTAACAGCACAGCTGAGAAAACAGCAATCTACAGATTGCTGTTGTCATAACTTTAATTCATATTGAAGAATTTGGGGGAATTTTTTTTTAATCTGTCCTGTTGATGATTCATGTTGCGTAAAGCTTCTGAAGCAACAAAATGTTGTATAATATTTCACTATTGGGATAGAACTCCTGTATTCAGTGTACTGTAACTGATTCAAAAATTTTAAAAATAGATATTCTGATATTTTAAATACAGGGGCTTATTTTTTTTTAATTATTCTTTCACCAGTGTAAAGAAGTTTGAGTGACTGCTGTATTTAGTCAAAATGGTGGACACTGAAAACCAGCTTTATCCTCTTACTCCCTTGGAGGAGGATGAGATAGGCAGCCCTTTATCTGGAGAGTTCCTGCAAGGTATGGAGAACATTCAAGACCTCTCTCAGTCTCTGGGTGATGATAGCTCTGGAGCTTTAAGTTTAACAGAGTTCCAGTCACTGGGAAATGGTCCAGGATCTGATGGATCAGTTATAACAGGTAAGATACTTTTGATTTTATCATAGAACTTTCTTTTAGAAATACATAGTGATATAAATTTAAAACTTTTTAATGCAATAATATTTTTTTATGACAAAGTGACACTAGAAATATATCGCGTGGTCTTAAAACATTTAAGGTTGAAGTTAATTTATTGGGAAATATCACTGAAAAATTGCTGTAACATAAAGTTGTTGTTTTAAATTACTATTAGTGTCAACACATTTTTCAAAATAACTTTTAAAAATCACTATTATTAGCAAAGAAGTTACTATATATTGTAGTCATTTAGGAAGTCACAATATTGCACTAAAAGTAATTCCCTGTCTCTTAAAGTTTTGTGAAATCACATATATTTGAAAAGTATTGTGAAAAGTCTGCAGAATGTACAGTGTAACCCAGAGTTCCAGGACGTTTTAGTGTACTGATGGCTTTTGAAGGTGCCGGTTTCTCCCTCTTCTCAAGAGCAGCATTGTTGAGCTAATGACTTCTACCCTGGCTATATAACAGCCTTGGAGAGCTAACACATTACATAGTCTCTAGTCAAAAGATCTCTGCAAGAGGCTTTGTTTGAAACAACAAAATATAAATAATCAAAATGGTGTGGCACACTGCAATAATGTCAGTAAAGTATTCCTTTTGAAACTGTGGTTTTACAAATCTTTTAGTAGTAGAGCCATTTTAAGCAGTTCTGGTTGTTTTACATTATGTCTCGATTTGGGGTGTCTTACTTTAAATCAATAACCAGGCTGTGATCACAGTTTTATCTTACAAAATGTGCCCTAATACACTGAGGTGTGCCTCTGCTAAAATGGCTGAAATGAATAGTGTGAATTTTGAATGGGGGAGAGAAGCCTCCCTCTTGGCACTATTGCCCCGAGGAATGTTTGTAGAAATATGATTTGGGTTCTTTTCGGTTATAGATCTTGCCTTGTGCAAGAGAAGTTATTATGTGCTGGGTTTATAACATAGTCCTTCTGAGACATGAGGTTTTGAATTGTTCATGTCTATGTGTGTACAAGCCCTACAATAATTTACATCAGCTTCTACTGTCACCTTCTAATGTGATTATTCAGTGCTCATTGCAAGAAGTTCTAGTTTGCTGTTAGAGAAGATGGAAAATGTAAACTTTTAAGGCTCAAATTGCATAAGGCAGGTAAAAAGAAACGGGAATCACACTTTAAAAAAATCCTGGGTCTTAGGCTGTTCTGGATGACTCTGATGCCTGTGGGCTTGGCAGTGCTGGCAATGCAGACTCTGAGTTCTATGCCAAGGTTTTTTCCAACATAATACTTCCTGACCTACATTCATGAGTGTTTCTTAATCTTTCTGTTAAAATAACACACCCATTAATTTGCTGAAGTCTTGTGGTGCAAGTTGCAAGATGGAAGATAAAAGAAATTCTGGCCTCAGAAAATGTTTTCCTTAAATAAGGTGGAAATATTTATTGAAATAATTATGGTTGGAATGTGTTGGTTCTGTATCATGTTCATTTAGTAGTAAAATATCTGGAGAATTTATTTCATTGTACAACAATTCAGAAATGCTTTTCTCATTATAATCAAAAGGTAAAATATCTGAGCAAGGCTTCTATTGTTGGATTATATTAGAAGCAGACATCTGAGATACCTTCCTTGTAATATCTTCTCAGCCTTTCTACTGATGTGCAGGATCATGCTATCACTTGGAAAAAATTCTTTTAGAAAGAGCAAGTTGTTGAACTGCTTTTTAGGCCTTGGTTTAGACCAGCATTTAAAACTAGGAGTAGCTCTTGGGAAGTCAAAGGGACTTTAATGTACCTTAAGGGTGACTCAGGGTGATGTCTCGTGTCGTAGCGTGGCACAAGAGATGGAAGATGTAACAGCAAGATGAGCTATCAGCAGCTTTGCTGGAAAGAGCGAGTGACAGGTTGAACAGATACTGTGATATACAATTGAAGTCATGCAGGGTTCTATCTAATTGTGATTTGGGGGGAGGGGTGGTTGTATTTTTTTATATTTTGTAGCCTTTGTTTTCAACATGTATCTACTGCTCAATACTGCTTTTCAAATTTAATTTACTTGTGAAGATGGTATATATGTATTTTGAGGTTAAGAAAATTTCCTTGATTTAAAAGAAATATTCCATACTTTTTAGTTATTTATATTAAGTTGTGGGATAAAAAAATCACATCAAGTTGACATCAAATTGAGAAACATTTGAAAAAATCAGTTAAAAAATGGAACACGGGAAAATCCAAAAGAGCTTGCTTTTCTTTTATTTTGTGTGGTGTATATTTACTGAATCCTCAAGAACCATTATCATCCTTCTAGTTCTTGTTACCAGGGTTACTTTGGTAAGGCTTTTTGTTGTTTGACTTTGTATGTATTGTCAAAATTAGCAGAGTACAGCCTGTATGTTGCATGTGTTTACACTGTTAATATAAATTTTAATTGTTTTTCAAACACTTATGGCCAAATTATTAGTTCACTTAATGACTATTAACTCGTGATTATTTTTCAGAATATGCTCATTTTTATGTGGATTTAGTATAGAAATGGTACCAACCTTGATAGTATAGTATTTATGAAGTGTTCCTTTTTCTTTTAGACACCCTCTCACCAGCATCCAGTCCTTCATCCATTAATTTTGCCACAGCTCCAGGTAGCATAGATGAATCACCCAGTGGAGCATTAAACATTGAATGTAGAATTTGTGGGGATAAAGCCTCAGGCTACCATTATGGAGTACATGCTTGTGAAGGTTGTAAGGTACAGTCGTAATTTTCTTTTTAAGAACCTAAATCATGTTGCTTTATTTACAGGGTTCTATGAAGATAAACGCTTGTTACATAATTGTAATGGCTAGAATTATATTAATTAAATATTTATTTAAATAATAAACCAATCTGTGATCTTTTTTCTTAAATAATTGTTCCAGTACCATAACTGGATACCATAACTCAATACCAGACCTTCATCAAGCAGGGGCAATTCACAGTGATAATCTTAATGCTGCTTTTCTGGATATAGCTAGTTAAATGCTAAAACAACTTAAAACACTAAACTGTGACTAAAAGTCAAAGCCTACTTGCTCCACTAGTGCTTTATTTGTGTTGGGAGTATGGCTGTGAGAAGCATGTGAGTTTGCTACATTTCCATAACAGCAGTAATAAATTCTGAATTTCTCATCTCCACCACATTCTGCCTGAATCACTTAGTATTGTACCTCTTGTAGTTTTGGGGCCAGTGCATGTCTCTGGGGCAAATTAATGTTATCATTAATGTATAATATTTGTGATAGTAGGGCCTAGGAATTATAAGATTCTTTTTTTTTTTCTTCTAATGTTTTAGTTTTCTTTTTTTTTTCCCTAAATGATAATGTAAGGTGAAAAAAAGAATTGTATATGTGTACATTTTTCTCTCATGCTCAATGTTAGAAGACTATAATTCAAATATAAATCTTAAAGAATAATGCTAGCATCTCTATTAGGGATAGGGAGATAATTCATAATCAGATGTGTCCCACAGTCTAAATGACATGTTATTATGTCACATGAAGCAAAATGTTGCACTGTCTCTAAAAACTTTTGCTAACCCTATGGTTTCATAGTATGAGACTAGCATTACATTCATGTGGTATCAAGACACCACAGTAAGATCTGTTGAGTTCTTCTCCAGGCTTCTCTGTAACGTTAATTTTTGTGCCTTTGGCTTTTTCTGTACACTGTGCCTAGCTGTCATATCATACCTCTCACTGCTGCATGAAGAACAGAGGCATTCAGTCTGTGTGACTTACACACCTGAAAGAGGAAGGCTGTTTCTGACAGAGGATGCTGAGACAGTGCATACAAAAGCAGCGTGTGACTCTTTTGCTTAATCCTTAGAGCAAATCTACTCGGGTCCTCTCCCAGGGAAGAAGCTTGAGCTGCTCCCTCCCTTCATGCACACCTCTTGGCCGAGTGTGCAGGAGATTCTTGGTTATACTTTGCACATTGTTTTGTTAGTGACATCAGTAAACAATAAAAGAAAAAAAAATGACCCGTATGATTGAAGTTTAGCACTCAACATTCTTTAACGTTACATAATGATTTCTTATACTTTTTTTAGGGTTTTTTTAGAAGAACTATTCGATTAAAACTCATCTACGATAACTGTGATCGCAACTGCAAAATTCAGAAAAAAAACCGTAATAAGTGCCAATACTGTCGTTTCCAAAAGTGCCTTTCAGTTGGAATGTCACATAATGGTAGGTAAGAGTGCCCTTAATAATTTAGTTGTTCCTGCCCAGGGTCTGCTTCAAGAAGCAGGCACTTGGATAGCTTTTTTACTTACAGTGGGTCAGTTTTTTCCAGCACAGACCGTGGTGGTGGGACACCAGTTACTCTAATGAGTAGTTAATGTAACTGATACACAGCTGCCAAATGTACTTTATGAGCTGTACACAATTGTGCTGGATGTCTATTTGTCCATATGAATGTTCATTTAGTTGTTTTCTTCACCCAGAACTTTGGCACCAGTACTCTCATTGAAATGAGTTTCAATACTGGAAGAATTCTGGTGAAGGGCATTGTGAAGGAGTAGGAGGAGAACAACTAACTCATTGTGGGGGAGATTGATGTAGGACAGAATTCTGCAGGAAACCAGGCTTCGTTATTTTTCAGGTTACAGTGCAACAGCTCTTGGGCAGATGGTTCAGGGAGTGGGGGGGGACAGGGTGAACATCTGTGCTGACTGTGGAACAGGAATCTAGTAGGTGGCTTGTTAAATGGAATGGTAAAAATTCAGTGTATAGATATCCACTTTAAAAATTATGTTATTGTTTATGTTAATGATTTAAGATAAGGCTGCTATGCCTGTGGCTTACAGGCCGATTTCAACCCACAAGGCAGTGTTAATGCACAGTATGTAGCTTGCTAAGCAACTTTGGGAAAGAGGGAAAGGCCAAGCCATGAGAAAGCACATTTTGATTGGCCAGATGACAGCAGATTGCCTTTCCTATGTAGGTCTGATAGTGTCAAGGCTGAACTTGGGAGCAGATGCAATTTGGGAGTTGGTGAAAAGTAGGTGAAAATGCTGGGCTAGGTAGAAAGCTGTGGGATGAGAGATGAACTTCCTGAGAAAACTATGCAGACAAGATAGATGGGGTGGGGATGTGGTTGGGGAAGCTGCCTATGGCACTGTAGTCCTAGCAAGAAACATTTGGAGAGTTGACTTTCTGGTTCTGGGGAAGTCTGGCTCCCTTGTGCTGAGCCTTGACTGTGATTAAGGTCCATTGGGAGAGGGTTGATAGTCTCTGCAAGATTGGTGATAGCCTTCATGAAGCAGCAGATCTAGGAAGAGCGTGCCAGCCAACAAATTAATATCTAGGCAGGAGTTGAGCAGGGAGTTCTGCTGGTTGGCAGGAATTAACATTCAGTGGAAGCTGTTTCATCTTACTAAAACATTGTGGTCACCTGTGCTCCAGCTGAAGGGACTACCAGTTTTACTGCAGCAAACACATGGGAGGCAGCAGGGGAAGGAGATGACTGCTAACTTGCAGGAGATACTTCTCAGGAAAAGAGCTAGAACTAGATTTACAGACATGACCTTAAGACTGTAAGTTTTGGTTTAGAGCAAATATTCTTCCACTTTTCCAATAGACCCATGGCCATCCAAACAGGCTTTCCATTTTGGACGTCCATTGAAATCCAAAACTGTATTTCACATCATGCCTAGAATCACCTCCATATGTTATGAGACACTGTTGTGGTTTAGGCCAAATTGGCTGACTCCAGGCGACAGATGCTCTCCCCCCACCTCTCGCTCCAAGGACAGGAGGAGGGATAAAAAGATTTATGAGTTTAGAAGGAACTAAACTATTTTAATGAAATATTAATAATAAAATAAAAAGAAAATGATGACATAGATACAAGATATACAAAACTGTATCAAGCTCACAGGATGACATGACCAGCAGGCACTGGAGAAATTCCAGACTGGACTCAGTGACGGATGGGAACTGGGTTCCAGCTCTGGAGTCAAGAACACACGGATCGGGATCAAAGGCAGGTGAATGGACAGGATCCTCTTCGGATGTCAGTCACTGGAGAAATAGGCTGCCCTGTTGATCCCTCAGCTTTTACACAGAGCACAGGGCAAATGGGATGGAATATCCTGTTGGTCAGGTTTGGGTCCCCTCTCCTGTCCCCTGCTCCCTGCAGGTGGACCTTGGTTGTTATAGCAGTAAGTATAAGCAAAGAGCCTCTCTGCCTACCATTCCTTGGCATCAACTATAAACACAGGTATTATCACTCTGAGAACTGACAGTTATCTGCACAATATGCTCTTAATTTCAGAGAGTTAGAAGAGGCCTAACTAAGAAGTAAAATTACTGAACAGAAAGTTGTTTCCGTTTTACCTCAAACCAGGACAGACACCTCCTTTTGTCCTGAGAAGATTCCTTGGGCATGTTGAAGGGCTAATTCTGCACATGCTCTGAATTGCTCACTCTAAGCAGTGAGGTTCTGTCCTCTCACTGGAGGAGAGAGGACACCACTGAAATGCACTAAGAGTAACCAGATATATTAGCAATCTCAAAACCTTGCACACCATCAGGGCATAAGGGCCCTTTTTTAAAAGAAAGCTGGTTTAGTTTTAAGCTGAAGAAGGATGTGGACATGCCTAGTTCATTGCTAGATGGCAAGACCACTTGCCCAAGAACTGGGAGACCTCCATACCCAGTGGTGTTTCAAACTTGCATCTCCTACCTCTCAAAATAATATCCTAGTGACTAGACTGGGTACTCAAACCCTATTCTCATCCTCTCCGGTCTTGTAGGGCAAATTTATTGCAAGAAGCAGCATAAAATGCTGTGTCTAGGAGGAGGTTTTATTGACTATAGGCTTTGAGCATAAACCCAGGTCTCTGATCTATTTATTCTCATTGACAGTACAGATATGTTGAACTGCACATGCGGTGCCTAAAGAACTGAATGCCCAGCAGCTCAGAGTCAGCAACGGGATTTGGGCCCAGCTCTGTTGCAGTGTTTGCTGTGAAGCAATTCCCAAGGCAGCTCTCCAGCTGGCATGTGTGCTCTATGCCAAGCTCCTGCCATGAGTTTTCTCAGTTTTTCAGAATTCCCAAGCTGCACTTTAAGTTTCTCGTTGGGAGTTGTAGAATATCATCATAAGAAGAGAACAAAATACAACTACTTAGGAAATGTAGAAGGAAAAAGGCATGTGTTCTAGCTCACTGCAGAGACCAGTTTGTGATTTGAACCATCTGATTGCCTTCAATTTAGCATATTGGCTTAACAGTCACTGGTGGTGTTGGAAAGGATTAGATTTTTTACTCATGAGTTTATCATAGTAAAGATTCTACCTCAGGTTTTCTAGACAGAAATTCTTACTTATCTAATCGGCAATGGTAAAAGGCATAGGTTTTTGTATAACATTTATAACATTTGTTTTACAAATATGTCTTCCCATCAGCAATACGTTTTGGAAGAATGCCAAGGTCTGAGAAAGCCAAGTTGAAAGCAGAAATTCTAACCGGTGAAAATTATGTTGAAGATTCAGAAATGGCAGATCTTAAATCACTCGCCAAAAGAATTCATGATGCTTACCTGAAAAACTTCAATATGAACAAGGTTAAAGCCAGAATCATCCTTGCAGGGAAAACTAATAACAATCCAGTAAGTATTTTTGCTGTAACTTTAAAATAAAGCTGGCGAGTATGTAAGGTGATTATAATAATTTGTTAAACTCCTGAGCAAATCTTTTTGAAAAGAAATATCATGCTGGTACAGACATGAAATATGCAAAAAGAATACCTGTAGTAAATACAGTTTTTTGTCACCACTATGAGAATAATAGGAAGCTTCAGGAAAATAATGTAATTAACTTGTAGATAGAAGCTCATAACCTTAAATTATGTTAGACACGAGGCAAAGAAAATCAGTTCTTAATCAAAAAAAAGCGACATCTGAAAGTAAATACCTTTTGTTATGGGTGGGGGAAATGTTTCAAAATTAATTTCTTATTATGAAAGTGACAAAGAAAATACATTTATTTTTTTTGGGCCACAAATACCAGGATAAATACTGTTATCTTTTATGGTGTGTAGGAGCTTTGTAGGACTTTTTTTAATCACAACGATATTAATGGCAGGAGGGGAAAGAACACTTGAGTTTGTAATTCTTTGTTTACAGCTGTGGCCAGTTCCTCACCCAGCCTTCCTGGGCTTTACGTATGGTTACTCTGAGCGGGAGAAGCAAGGAGGGTTGTGAAGATGCATATGCTGTAGAGGTCATTTTTCTTTCAGGATAATTTAGCCAAGTATTATACCAAATAGTGAATGTTCTCTAAGACTTTTACTTATGGTACTTAGTTCATACAACTTAATATGCATTCTGTAATATTTACTAGTTGCATTTACGTTGTTGAGATTTAACTCTGAGCCATACTGTTTTGAGAGCTGGGAATAATTTTCCTAAAAAGAATTAATATGGTAATAAACATCATTCGACAATGAAGAATTTTGTCTATTTAATGCTATCAACTGCTTTTTGTTTTGTAGCACATGAGATAGTATAACTATTTTGAGGACTGACTTGTTTCACTTTATGCATTTTTTTCTAATTATGTTGTGATTTAAGTTAATTATATGTAGAAGATAAAATTGTTGGTAAAATACGATACTTAATATCAGTAAACATTTGCAGGGAAGGTTTTATGTATGC
This sequence comes from Scolopax mira, assembly GCA_004320125.1. Taxonomy (NCBI): domain Eukaryota; kingdom Metazoa; phylum Chordata; class Aves; order Charadriiformes; family Scolopacidae; genus Scolopax; species Scolopax mira. Next base: position 97,405 of record BJBW01000235.1, read on the forward strand.
CATAATAAAAACCACATAACTGTGGGGATGAGTGTTATAAAATCTGTAAGCAAGCTGTCTTCTACATTATGGGATTTGGTGTATTATAGTTAAGCTTAGCCACACATACAGGCTTCTGCATTAAGAGAGAGACACATGAATAATCCCAGTCTTTTTCACTGGATTAAAGAGACCCTTAAAATTAAGCAGAGGTTTACACGTTTTTGGGGGTACAAGCTAACAGAAGCCTACAGCAAATGCCATGATTTAACACCTTACCAAGGAGGTATCTGCATAAAAGTCCCTTTCAAGCTTGTTATCGGTTCAGAATCACCTTGCAGTTTGTATTGTACATGTGGGGATTCTAGGTCACTGCACCCTAATGTTTGAGTTTGCATTTATGCAATCGAGGCTCTCAGATTATAATCATCCAACTGACAAGCTAATAGGGGCTTGCATGTGTCTTGGTGAATTTACAAGTAAAAATTAATGAGGAATTAGATCTAGTATATTATAAACAGGCAGCTTCCTCATTCCTCAATTGCAGGGAAGAAGAGAGGTTCTTTAATCTATTTCATCATTTCTTGTGAAAACAGACATCTTAAGTTCCTTTTGACTTTTTAACAGAAAAAAAAAATGAAAGGTTTGTTGTTGATAATCCACCTGTTTCTGAACAACACATTAACAGTTGATTTCAGTGAATCCTGATTCTTGGCACCACTCATTTCTGCATGAACAAACATTTTTCATGATGAGGTATCGCTTTTAAATTTAAATGGTCTTTGGCCATACTTGTTTTCTACATAGTAAAATGATGATAAAATCCAAAAAGATTACAGGATAGCCTACTTCTTTTAAAGGGCTTAGAAGTGGGCTGGGTTTATTGCTTTGCCACTTCCCGCACATATCCATACACGCGTAGGAAGTGCTGTTCCATACAGCTCTACAGTCCTGAAATGAGAGGGAACGAGTAGTTGCCGTAAGCATTTACAAAGTGACTATAGTGAAATAAGTGAATTCTATGAGTTTCTAACAGGACACCAAGTGTTCCTCATGATATTTAATCTGAGATGAGCAAAACAGCACAGGCAAGGTGCTTTGCTTAGCATTTCTGGAACTAGATTTATGTTGAGGGTCAATTGATATGACTTTAGTAGGCTGGGAAGCATTGGAGTTTGTTGGTTTGCTGTTGTGAGTTGTCCTCTGATTACTACTCTTCAGATACATATCAAACTATTTTTGAGTTCTGACTGTTCTCAAGAAAGTCTGAATGCTGTTTTTTATATGACGTTTTAAGAGACTGGCTTGTGACATTGTAATGCACATACCTATTTTAATTAAGGTTGTTATGGAAAAGACCGTGATCAAGACTGAATTTGGTGTTGTCTGACATTCTCGTGGGATTCTGTGTCTAGAGATGACTTAGCACTAACTGGAGCTACAAAGATGAGCTGAATTTCTTTGGTAGCTCAGCTGGGACATAGTCTATGAAAGTCGGATAATAAAACACAAGAGTAGTATAGGGTTCACATTCTTGTGCAAAAATGCTATCCTGTATTTAAATGGCTGTCTGTATTCCCACTAGGCTACGTCAGGAAAGCTTCATGACGTGCATCACGTGTAGTTAGCTTAGGAATCGATAGGAGCATAGGCAGAATAACCTGGACTTCTGGAGAAGGTAATATGAGTCTTTTGTGAACCTTCTGGGACTTGCTTGGAACTGGATGTGTGCATTCTAAGCCCAGTACTTCTGGGTCTCTGCTATAACGACTGCAGAAAGCTAGATTAAAGACATGTGCTACATACTTACATTTACTATTGTTGTTTGCAGAGCAGGCTTGCTCTTGGAAATTGCAGTTTGTAGCTCCGTAATACATGGTTTCTCTTTATGCAGACCTGTGAAAGAGCTCAAGGTTTATTGACAGTTGAAGACTGACTAAAGTCATGAAAGTTAAGTCTGTCAAAAATCACGTTCTTTAGGAAACCAATGATTAATAACCATTATTTTGTAACAGAATTAGTTTTTTGGTTTTTTTCTCTGTAGCCATTTGTTATACATGATATGGACACCTTATGTATGGCAGAGAAGACCCTGGTGGCAAAATTGGTAGCTAATGGCATTCAGAACAAGGAAGCAGAAGTTCGAATCTTCCACTGCTGCCAGTGTACATCTGTAGAGACTGTCACAGAACTTACTGAATTTGCCAAATCTATCCCTGGCTTCTCCAGTCTTGACTTGAATGATCAAGTGACACTGTTAAAATACGGAGTTTATGAAGCCATGTTTGCCATGTTAGCATCTGTGATGAACAAGGACGGGATGCTGGTAGCCTATGGAAATGGTTTTATAACCCGGGAGTTCCTGAAAAGCCTGAGAAAGCCATTCTGTGACATAATGGAGCCAAAATTTGATTTTGCAATGAAATTTAATGCACTAGAATTGGATGATAGTGATATATCCCTTTTTGTTGCTGCCATCATTTGCTGTGGAGGTAAGCATGACCTATTGGTCTTTAAGGTAATAAATTTTAACGTTTTCTTTATGTGAATTAGTAGTTTTAATGGAAAAGCTTACATATTTCTTGAAGATTCAATTAGACCATTAACAATGTAATTTTCCCTTTTAGTGTGTTTCATGGAAGATATACCCTGCAACTATTAACAGTCTTGGTCCTGTGTTTTGCTTTGCAGAGCTGTGGACATGCTTGGGATTACTGTTTAAACTCACTTACAGAGGGGTCTGTCACTCTGTTTTCAAAGTGGCATATGAAGAGTGGTGGTGGTTGTTTTGTTTGGGCTTTGGAGGATTATTTTTTTTCATTATTTTTAAGGCTGGGTTGGAAACAGTATTTGTATCTGCCAAATGGCTAGAAAAAGTCTGTGTAATGAGACTGGAGGCAGGTGCAGATTATGAGCTTTACTTGTCGTTGACATTTGCTGATTGCATCACGTAAGGAGTTCTGCACAAATGCACAGCTCTGATGCACTTCCTGTCTTCTCATTTTAATGTCACGGGCTGTTTTAAACAAACAGCTTGCTTAGCTAATTAAAAAAAAAAAGCTGATGGTATTTTAAAAAATTATTTCATCCCATATCTAAGGATGTGGGATAGGCTTGTTGGTTTTATTATTTTTTTTTAAATTCCTGTTGTTTGAACTGCTTGTGAGTGAAGGGACACTAATGTAATAGTAATTTATACTCTGTTCTTTCCTCTAGAAAGTTAGGATGTTCATATTAAAGGTTAAGTTCCAAACTATCCAAAAGCATTTTGAGAAAGGAAAATTTTGAGAAAGTTCCAACAACTACTCCTGCCTGCCTTTTTTGTTTTCTGCCAAACTCAGAGAATGTTCCACTTCCTATGTTGCATCCTACAACTAGTCTAGAGATACAATCTATAGACTTTCAAAAGCTCCATGTGCTAGTTTAGACAGCAAGTTCCCATCAAATCTTGAACGCTTTTGCACAATACATTGGTATTTTGACGTATTTTCAAATGTCAAGAGAGTTCTTTTCAGACAAAATGTTTTGGGGTAGGTTTTTTTTTCCCCCTCTATCCATCTTGGAACCAGCTTAAGGTTTCAAGAAGCATGTTTAGTCTGCTGTCCCAGACTTCTCACAGAGAAGTTTGATTTGGAAAGTGAAGGTATTACAGGACTGTAAGTAGCTGGAAATGAAACCATATACTAGAAAGAGCAAAACATCCTTAATAGATGCTTCTCAACATGCTGTCAATAATAGTTCTATGGCAATAACCCATGGGAACCAAGAGTGAAAGCCCATTATTGGTCTTGCCGTATCGCTACCAAACTCTCTAGAAATAGTCACATGGTTTTTTCTCCCTCCTTATTGTTTGTATTCTGTTATCAGGATGTACAAAATATAGAACTGGATACTTATGCTGGGTTTGGGGCGTCTAGGTTGTTTCTTTTGCGTTGTATTTAGTAGTATGAAATCTCTCCTCAAATAACTGTGGGCATTGGCAAAACTTTGGCCAAAGGGATAAGGAAGACTACTTTTTTTTCTTTTTTTTTTTTTTTTTTTCCCAAAGATTCATTGCCCTCAGTGTATAATGTAAATGTACGCTTCAGCCTATAACATAGAATCTATAAAGTAGCCTACTTTAAATAATAATTATAAAATTATGACATGTATTCTTTTGTCTGTTTTGAGAACAGATCGTCCCGGTCTTGTAAACGTAGGATACATTGAAAAAATGCAGGAGAGCATTGTGCATGTCCTGAAACTTCACTTGCAAACCAACCATCCTGATGACACCTTCCTCTTCCCAAAACTTCTCCAAAAAATGGCTGACCTCCGACAACTTGTCACAGAGCACGCTCAACTTGTTCAGATAATTAAGAAGACTGAATCTGATGCACATTTACACCCTTTACTACAGGAAATCTACAGGGATATGTATTAAGGACTTTTAGTATTTTTTTTCCACAATATTTAAAGATGAGCAATACCAGTAACAGATGGGAGCAAAACTACTTGCATAGTCATCTGCTGTTCACTCAGCCAGGAACATGAAAAATCTAAAAGCTGGGTAACTGGAGTGTTACACTTCTTTTGGTTTGGGATCTTTTGTCTTCTTTTGAAAGAGTTCTGCGAAAAAATACTGATCATAGTGCTCACAAAGTGTCTTACAATGGCTCTATTATTTGGGAATTGGTAAAGAATACGTATTTGTATAATAAATCAGAATGTTAAGTAACAGAAATGAACAAAATTGTATTTCCTCTTGGCATAGTCAGTTTAGAATTAATATAACAAATTCA
>BJBW01000235.1:109756-124909 GCA_004320125.1 Scolopax mira
TGGAACTGGATGATCTTTAAGGTCCCTTCCAACCTAAATCATTCTATGATTCTATGATATAAATATATATGCAATGTATATATTTCATCCATTTGTCTGACCCACTGTCCTGCTGTGTCCATCCATTCTCACGGTCAGTATGACCAGCTCGAGAGGTTTGTTAAAGTCACTGAGCACTGAGTACACTTCTACGTGGTAAACACCCTCCTTCTAAGGGGTAAGCAGGGCTTCGACTAAACCCGCTGGGGGGGGGTGTCACAGGGAATCGTTTTCCCTCAAGAACCTGGGGAAGCTGGTAAAAGAGCACGGAAGAACAATTAAGGAAAGGGTAAAGAGTCAGATTTCTTCCTTGGCTCTTCTCAGGAGCACTGAGGGCCTGATTTTGAGCCACTGAAAGTACTTGGGGAGACTGATGGAACCAAACCGTAAAGGCTCTGCCCGTCTTGAAGAGCAGGCCTCCTGCTGTTAAGTTGCCTCATGATGGTCTCCAAAATCACATACACACCCAGACAGTATGATGCAGGGGCCATAATGCCCATGTTGAATGGGAATATGAGAATGTAGAATCCCCAAGTTTTAACAGCTGGGCACAGATCCTTTGTCATTCCAGGAAATACCAAACCACACATAGGTCTGCATTCCTTCTAAAATTCTATCCTTAAAGCCTGGACCAGGTATGATGGAACACATCAGACAACCCTGGGCTACCACTTTGTGGTACCTGCTGGAAGTAATCCTTTTCTTCAGGTAACTGAAACATGGGAACCACAGAATCACGTGGGGCTGGAAGGGACCTCTGGAGATCATCTCCTCCAACCCCCTGTCAGAGCAGGTTGCACAGGAACGTGTCCAGGTGGGTTTGAATGTCTCCAGAGGAGACTCCACCACCTCCCTGGGCAGCCTCTGCCAGGGCTCTGCCACCCTCACAGCAAAGAGGGTGTCTGTGTCCATTGCCCCTTGTCCTGTCACTGGGCACCACTGGAAAAAGCCTGACACCTTTAAGTATTTATAGGTGTTGATCAGATCCTCCCCTCAGTCTTCTCTTCTCCAGACTAAAAAGACCCAAGTCCCTCAGCCTCTCCTCAGAAGATGCTCCAGGCCCATTGTCAGCTTTGTGGCCTCCTCCTCCAGCAGCTCCCTGTCCTTCTTAACTCGGCACTTTGCTTGACTCCAGCTAAATGATGAGCTGTACTGGGCCAAATTAAAAAGCCTGTAGTTACAGATCCTGCTCTCTCTTAATTCTGAGTCTACTCCCCCCCTGGTTAAACTTAGTAAGTGCTTAAAGGCAGGGTCACTTCTGAGGGCTTTACGTGATTCTTCCGTTTTTTCAGGATGGCAAAGATAACGATTATGAATAATGAGTTAACTGCCTTTCTGTTAGAGGGCACAGAAGAAGGAAAAGAGCTGGGAGACATTAGGTCCTTCCCAGCACATCAGCGGGTGCATCTCCCAGCCCCAAGACAGGCCTGTGTGTCACACAGCCCCGAGGCACCTCCTCGTTGGGAGAGGAACTGCACTACCCCAGCTTCTGAAACCCACTTCTGAGCCAAGAGTTAGACAGAACCTGCTGCAAACACTGTGAGAGAGACATTTGCTGGTGTGAACCCAGAACATGAACTCACCGAGCGATGCTGCTGTCACCTTGCTTATAATGACTCCAGTTTTAAGACTGAAAAGCACTATCATTCTCTTTCTAACAGCTCTCGCTCTTGTTACAGTCAAGCGTCCTAAAGAAGGAAAACCAACTCACTGAAATCCTGTTGTTTTTTCCTAACAGACACAAGGTTCATTCTACTTCAAATGACTGAATGTCGATGTTGACATACGACAAATGACAGGAATGGAGGAGCTGAGAAGAGCTGGTCACCACGGCATGACCAGCTTCTGACCCAATGACCAACAAGAGCTGGAGCCAATAAGGGGATGTGGTGACCGGGGAGCATTCTAGACAAACCCTTAAGGTCTGTGACTAAGTGGTTTTATGTAAATGTCACCATCTTCCTTGTAATTAAGACAAAGTCAACACAGATGATTGAGAAGCTAATTTTTGATCTAAAAAACCTGCTATTTCCCCAACAAGTTTTTACCCTTCTTTGACTGAAACGATGTTTCTGAAATCCCTATTCTAGCTCCAGTTCAGTTGCCCAGTTCAGGAAAGAATTGTGTTTAGTAACAAAACTTCTCTATTTCCAGATTAATTGATGTGAAAGTGAATACAAAGCCCTCTTTACTTGTAAAACATAAACTAGACATATTAAGGGTCCTTAACTGCTCCCACCACTGTATTGAAATGGCCTGGAAGATTGAGTGGAAAGTGAATGCAAGTGACTTGTAAGTATAATTTTATTTTTATTATATTGATACTTTATTATAAGAGCACCTATCTTCAGAAGTCTTTATGTTGTGATGGTATTTGGATTATAATCTTGATCTCTAGACATTTCTACAGGCATCTGTGACATTTTCTCATAACACTTTTATTTTGGACTTAAAGCTTTAAATTCCTTGCCTTATCAGGATAGCACTGTCAGGTTAACTATTGGTCTATTCTGACTCTCTTGGATGTATAGTGAATTAAGCCAGATAAATCTCTCTTGGATTTTCATAACTCTGTAGGAGTGTCAAGAACAGCACAAAATATTAAAATAAGAAATGTGAAAATTAGGACAGGGTTCCTGTGCTCTGTACTGTTCAGGTTTTTTACGATGAGTGTTTCAGGTGGTGACCACAGGCTTCTCTGCCTTTCCTTCTTTCCCCCTGGCTCTTCCCCACCCCGAGGCCCTCGGGCTGGCACTGCCATCCCTGCCTGACCACGTCTGAAGCCGAGCCAATGGCAAGGAAACGTGTTACTGTGTTCTGTGGTAGTGAGCTGAGGAAGGTCACCTCTTCAAAAGGAGCAACATGATAGTCTCCAGAAGAGGAGGGGAGAAGCCAAAGAACTGTCTCTCTCGGTCCTTCAGTATTTATGTTCTTGTATCGCCTTTTTTACAAGAGGATGACTTTTGTTGGGACTTCCTTTTATTCATATCTTCTTGTATTTCCAAAGGAAAGGCCTTTAGGTTTTCATTCACACAAGGCAGGCAGAATCTTTTGGAGTAGAACAGACTACATTCCTGTAAAGAAAATAACATTATTAGCAGGATACACAAAATGGAACTGTTTAAGTTCCAGTCCCATTAAACCACATTTATATTTAGAATTCTTCTAAATTAAATTATTCTTCTAGATTGAAATATTCCAGCAATTTTGCTTTTTCCTCTTCAGTAATTCTAACATCTGGTCAGAGCTAACTGGGTGAAAAATAAAAACTAGGTCTGCAACAACCGCTAACCAAATCCACTAGTGTTGCTCTTTTAAAGAAGTGACCTTCATCGGGTCCCCGTTAGAGAGAACAGCAACACGTTTCCTTACAATTGGCTTGTCCTTCAGGCATCGTTCATGGTCCTCCTGGCATCATCACTAATTCCAAACAGGATTTAATGGGTAAGCTGGAGCCGGTGGTGCTGCTGATGGATTATTCTTGGAGAGTTAAAGATAAATAAGGGCATCAGCATGGATGCATCAGGACATCTTTCTGGGGTGTAACAGATTCCATGGGTTTTACCCAAACAGCAAAGTTCTCCTCTGAGAGATTTCATCCATTTAACCACTTTTACCTTGAATAAAGGCACTTGCTGATTAAAAACTAAAAACATACATGGTACTAAAGGTTGACCCGATGTCTCCTCTCTGAGTTCCTGATGGCAAAGTATAAAAGCTGTTGTGCATAAAGGCAGCATTTTCCCTGCCCTTGAAGTGAAATGACCCTATGATGTGACGTGTTTTGTTCACAGTTGATTTGCTTAGCAAGCATTACAGCAAATATTAGTTATTGGCTAGGAAGAAGCAAAACTGATGGGATATTTTAACCTATTTGCAGTTCAGAGTTTGGGCAACTGGAAGCAAAGGTTACTAATGTGTAATTCCTTTGCCCTGTGGCAAGAGTGAAACCCATGGTTCTCCTGGCGTGCTGATCACGAAATTCCAAACAGGATTTAGTGAGTAAGCTGGAGCTAGTGTTGCTGATGGATTACTCTTGGGGATTTAGGCATGAATAAAGACATCAGTTCAGATGGATCAGGACATCTTTTTGGGAGTAATGGATTCCATGCGTTTTACCTAAAACAGCACCGTTTTCCTCTTGCCATGGTCATTTGTGGCTGGCCTTTCCCTGGAGGCCTCAGCTCGGCTATTTCTGTGTTTCTGTTCTTGCCTTTGTTTCCCATGTCACTATCTGGACTTCAGCAGATGATTACATCAAAATCACAATCAGCTTGCCTCTATGTGAGTCTCAAGCCCAAGGAACAACTTCTCTTCCTCTGTTGTCCCTTTCTGCCCTGACTGCCAGGCCCCTTCGTATTCCGAGCCAGCGTGAAGCCCTGGTCTCTGAAAAGCCCTGAAACTGGATTTCAGGTTGCACAACCTCCAGCGCCTATTGTTTTTTGTCTTTTAGCATCCTTAATACTTTAAGCTGCCAATTAAAAAGGGAAGATTAGAGTTTTAAGTTGGCCCTGTTATTCTTGTTTGTATTGCAAAATGGCCCACAGCTCCCCCCCCACCTCCAGGTTCACAGCTCCAGGCCATGGACACTGCCCCACAGGCTGCTCCTGGGCAAGGGCAGAGGAGGGCACAGGCTTTCCCCCCGTTCTGCTGCTGGGGAACTCGGCTGTTCAGACACAGCTCCTCAGAGGTACCTGACTTGCATTCTTTTAGCTCAAACAAGTTGCCAACTTTTGCTGATTTTGGCCGGTGGGGCTCATGCAAATCATGACTATGAACCGTTGCACATCTGGGCACTGGTTCCTCGTGCCCTCAGTCCTCCCCTCTCAGCTGGGTTATTCGGCCTCATTTACTATTATGCATAGTCAAGCCTTCTTTGTCCATTATCCTGGTGGGATTCTGCATTTAATCAGGTAATTCTTTATTTTTATGTTTTACCCCTTCCCTGACCAAGGCAAGAGGGGGGGCCGTTTCAATTTCAAACTTAATAGTAAAATTCAGGCAAAACTGATCTGCCAAAGCATGCTGACAGAGTTTATTTCATGTCTGAAAATAACATGTACAGGGATATTATCTTTACCACATTTGTCAAGGAAACTCTACGTAAAGGAAAAGTTCAGCCCACCCCTGTCCAGGACTGACCCCCCCATGTCTGGAGGTGGAGGGGACAGGAGCTGGAGCGTTCCCTTTATCCTTCAGTGCCTGCAGTGTGTCCACGCTCAGTGTTTAGTCAGTTTCTGATGAGGTGAGCAATAAGGGGTGAAACTTACTCCCTTTCCTCCTTTTTCCTCCAAAAGCCATGTCTTTTCTTTTCCAATGTTTAGTAAGTGTTGTAATAAATAATAATAAAAAAACCTTTTAAATACCTACTAGGGTCAGATTATATCACTTCCTCTCCCCTTTTCTGAAAGGGAAACAGGAAGAAATGCACTCGACCTTCCTCAGGATTTTCGAAAAGCATTTTTATGATCTTCCTTTTTGTGGAGTTATGAAGTGTCTTAAGACATTACTGATAATCATCAGAATTATTTTCAGTTGGGCTGGAAATAATGGCACTTATCAATACACTGTGGTTCAGTAGGGAGACTGGAGTAAATGAACTGAATGAGACTTAAGAGAAAATCTGAAGACAGTTTATGAGCATTATACAGAACAGTTGCTAAGTCTTAACTTTCATTGGCACAGCAACTGTAAGGAAAGACACTTCAGCTACCATGGGTTGCCTCATGAAAAGCATAAAACCTGATCTGTGTCTAAGCCTCCTTAGATAAAAAAGATGGCAAATTAAACCCAAGCCCTTTGCCAAATCTAAAGTCAGAGGTGTCTTAATTTTGCCACAGGTTAGTCTAGTACTGTTTTGAATTAATATACAAATGAAAGCAACCTGTCACTGAAAGTTTTCCATCAAATTGGTCCAGCTTCTTTGCCGAAGAGGCCCAAGAAAGCATCGTTTTCATCAGCTTCAATTCTCATAACATTATGGAAAAACCCAGTGTAGGGCTGAGTTGATCTACTTGGGTCAAGCACAAGCAGGAACCAAACCCAATCCAAAGAGATCTTATCCTACCTTTGGCTCTCTCTCCTGCCTTGGGTAAGTTTCTACTTCTCTGGACTTTTAAATTTTCCCCACATGAAAGAAGAATAGTATGTGTTTACCTGTTTTGTGGTGTGGGTGTTTTAAAGCATTAATTATCATTTCTGCAGATCTTTTTCAATGTTACCTAAGCAGTATTGCTAAATACATTTTGAAACCATAGTCATACGTGTGATTCACTATCTGGCCTGGCCAGTTTGGTAAGAAATTTATTCTCAATTCTTTACAGTCAAGGTTTTGCTTTGAGCGATACCGTCGGGGGAATCTTGAAGACTCAGATAACAAGTAAGTGATTGACATATTTCTACAATAGCCAAATAGGCAGCAATGACAAAAAGATTAGAAGAAATAATCTCTCTGCTAATATCCTCTTACATTGTTATGCCCTAGATTAACTGAAAGCATTCTTATATCTCTAAAAAGAAAAAGGCCCACCTTCATTAAGAAATGCACACTGTGTAGAAAGACACTGAGAGGCTGAAACTATTTCTGACAAATTTAACTGCCAGACTTGGAATTATCCATTGAATTCTTTCTAAATTCAAGACCCTTAATTTGGGAATGAAAATAGCTAACTGTGCTCAAGTTTGCCTAAAATGTGTCTGAGTTGCTAATCCTCTGCTGTTAAAAAGGAGGGACAAACCTGACGTGTCAGGGCAGGAATCAAGCTCATAAGCCCAAACTCTCTGACGAGCTGCGCTTGCCTGTTCCTCTGGCTGTGCGTGGGAGTGAGTCAACCACCAGCCAAGACGAGGACATTGTCCCTTGGAAGATCTTCCTCACATATGAGCTTTACCTGCACACAACTGCCTTAAGCTACTTGGCTCTGGAAACTTGAGCCAGCTATCAAAGACATAACCAGAGAGCACTGGCACTTCATCTGATTCCCATGCAGTCCTCAGGTAGTTCCAGAAAAGGGAAAAAAAAAATAGAATATCTCAGTTGCAATCTCGGGTCTGACCTTTTGGTGATTTTCATTCATGAAAATGACAGAAAAGACTTCAGAAATAGGAATCAAACCTGATCAGGAGAAAGGTGTAACTGCTTGCTCCTCTTCAGACAGTAGACCAAATCCATCCTTGGTGCTAACTCCTTGCAAGTCAGAATAGGAGCTAAACTTGTCCAAGTGTGCTAATTTCCTTTTGCATGTGTCTGCTCGGGCCTCTAAATTCTGACAGTGTAATTTGACCCTTTGTTTTGCTCAGGAGAATTTCCTCAAGTCCCCAAACAGAATTTGTCTGGCATTGGCATACAAGCTGCCTCCTCATGCCTTATATCTATATGTCTGTATGTCCCCTTATATCGCCTCATGCTCTGAGGAGACCAGAGGAGTTACTTTGTCCCACCAGAAATATAACTCACCGCCAAACATCATGAAAAAAATAATATTCTACAACTTCACGGAGTCTTTAGCAGGTCTGTCTGTTTCAAACCCCTGCTGCTTGCTACTTTCAGTAAGGGTCACATCTCTCCAACTGGCCCCTAACCACAGTAATTGGAGAATGGGCTGAAAAGGTTGAATTTGAAAACTGTTAAAGATGATACTTAAGACCAAGGTGTGCTCTCACACAGGCTATTACCTGCACTCCACGTTTCTGCCCATCGCCCTAGGATAGCAAACAACTTGGAAAGAGAAGGCTGGGACCTGGCTGCAACGTGTCTGGTGTAACAAATACATGCCATTGTGAGAACAAGGGGGGACATCTCCTGATGGGCTGAGCCATGCCTCATTCCTGACCACTGCAGGGGTCCCAAATCGCTTTCAACCACAGATCTGAACTGCTGAGGGAAAGGAGTGGAACCTCAGTGTTCTCAATTCCTTGTCCTGCCTCAAAGAAGCAGAGTACAGCCTCCAGACACTGATAGTTGTGTAACAACTTGTCTTCATTTTTGCTTTGAACTCACAGCAAACAAAGGGACCAGTTCTGCGCCGAGGAGAAGGAATTAAGGGAAGTGTAATTTTACACCACCTTTCTGAACCGCACTCGGATTTCATAGCTTAAGGTTGCCTACCAGCTGCTACTCAAACTCCTTCTTCATAGAGCTACTACAGCATTGCACAACTCCCTACTCACTCTCTCTCACCCGGCTTTTCCAAATCTAATGGTAGCCCTGTGCTGTGGATGCAAACCCACATGGTTTATATCCCCTTTAAAGGAAAAAAAAAAAAAAGACAAAGTCTACTGTTCATATATTACTATCAACCCCACCTTAAAGGTCTTGAAGTAGTATGTGATTTCTCTTGCATTTTCGTGTGCTGATAAAGTGGGAAAGAGACTCATCATGTTTGTGAGGCTGGACTGTGCTCAACTGTAAATAGAATGCTTAAAGCTACTGATCATTTTAATTTAATAGAAAGAGCTTTATCTGAGGAAACCAACGAGAACATGCAATTAGCTTGACAAATAGGCCGTTTGGGTTTTTGGTGTTTGTTTTTTCTCTAACAGGTCACCAGGACTGGAACAAAAAGAAATCATTGGAGAAGCTTGTTTTGCTTGTTACTTACTGGACCAACACACACTGGTTTGCTACACAAACTGCAGTGAGACCCAAGGATGAGGAATTTGTCCTTGTCAGGGGTGAAAGGATCCTTCATGACATAGCTTTCTTCCAAAATCCTACAAGAGAATAATTTCAGGCTTTTAAGGGTAGATTTCACAGTAGGGAAGAGCTGAAATGGGGAAATTGTGGAGGCTGAAGAGGCAGCAGCCCTTTGTATTTGATTTGCTTGGCCTGGTGCTGTACATGAGACAATGCAGCAAGCTGTGCAGTCCCTTCCTCCTCAAAACCAACGCTGTGCCTTGCCTTCATTCCTATACTGCACCTTCTATCTGTCTATCTGTGATTCTCTCAGCATTACCTTACTAGGTTTTTTCTCAATGCTCTACCTTAAAGTATTTTTTTCATCTTCCATTTTTATGACAGGTACTCCTTAGCATGGCCAACTTCAGTACTTGTCAGATAATCATTTCAATCACACAGCTTCTAATTAGAAGTTCTCTTCCAAAGCTGCACATATGTGAGTATAGAACAAAAAGGGTTTACTGCTCTTAGTTACATCACCACTGTAAAGCTAAGGATCCCACCCAGTAGCAAGCAAGAGCTACTGTCACAGAGCATTACAGTGACCAAAAATATGCTTACTTTATGTCACAGACTGTACTGTTTCCTTCAGGGTATTAAGGGAGTGCATTTAGTAATTTGGCAATCTGGTTGGGAAACACTAAGGCCTTATTCCTCCTAGGAGCTCCAGGCAAAATATTAGAGAAGTCACCTGGGCATTGATATGCACAGGGCAACCTGCAAGGCTGGCTTATTCTTGAACTTAAATCAAACTTGGATTCTGTAGTAATATGGAGTACAATACATATTTAAAAGGTGCTCTGTTAACTTATACTGTCTTCTCCTTGTATTACAAACATGCACACAAGTATGTGTGTGTCTGTAAGTGTATTCCTTTTTCTCTCTACTCAAAAAATGGTATGGCTCAAGACTTACGTTGTCAGGAAAGATCAGGCATCTTAACATGGCAGATCACCTTGTCAACCAGTCCCCTAATGTACAAAGACTGGATTACCTTTGCAAAGCTCCCCTTGCAAGATTCAGTCTGAATTCAGTTATCATCAGTGTAGAGACCTGGCCATTGTACAAGCCTTCATGTCTGGCATGTTTACGGCAGCGTTGCATTTAGGACATGTGAGTAGACCAGAAAGTAAGCCAATAAAGACAGTGTGTAAAGACATTCTTATATGCATGTAAAGAAGAGTTATGCTTTAGCATTATTCTTTTGCTTTTTGAATCTCATAATCCAGATAAAGCTGAGATGCTAACACTGAGCTTGGATAACCTAAAGTTAAGATTCATGTTCAGCTTTGATTCAGAATTTTTACAAATGGATCTCAAAGGTGGGCCACTGTTCTGCTGAGTAGAAGAGGGAAAACCGGTGATATCTGGAATGATAAAAATACAGCTGCCCAAGGAAAAGAGCCCAAGCAGGTGGTAATCAAGAGCTATTTCCATTTTATAAGAAACTGAGCTATCTTAGTGAGGTGAAATGCTGAGTGTACGTGCCTGACTTCCAATTCCAGGGAGTTTCTCACCATATTTGCCTCGTGAGTTTGTTGACCAGGATGGCCTCAATGGAGCTACATGTACATTTAAAGCTAAGTACTTTGTTTTATGGGGAATTTAACATCTGCAAAGTTGTAACTGCACAGTTTCTAGTCAAACTATACCTACTTAGTAGAAATGGAAAAAGCTTTGGTCTCCTAAAACATAAATATGTACTAAGTTTCCACACACTTTAATGCTGTACGATCTGCCAAAGAATTGTCTAATTAATTTAAAAAACAAAACAAACAAAAAACATTGCTGTTCAAAACTCCACATCACGTAAAACAGTTCTTAAAAAGTGGGGTTTTTTTCCATATATATTTAATTCATGCTGCATGAATACATGTTGCCCAGCTGGCACAGCTGTAAGGAAAGGGCTATTCCCAGAAATGCTAAGCTGACAGTCAACAATATTCTAGCAGGAAAATAATGGTCCAGGTAAATAGCAGCATGGGCAGTGGAGCTAGGAAATACGTTAACTACTAAATAGGTTAAATCTTTGCACAGCATTGAAGCAGCACAGGAAAGTTGATTTTTGTCTGGGCTATCAATGCTGACAATTCTTAACACTTCTTCCTTAAGTTTAAGTACTTCCCTAAGTACTAAAGGTCACTTTAGGACCTATTGCCTCCTATTCAGGGGCAATATGGCATGTTATTGGGTTCATGCAGCACATGTCATTCCAGAGTACAAGGAAGTCTGTAACAGGAAAGACTGCACTTACACAACAGAGCGTGTGTTCGGTGGCCTCTGCCCGTAGTACGTGTACGGAGCTGTTAGGCCACATAGCTGACATCTGAACTCTCCTGGAGCCTGAACTTCTTTGGGAGCGTCCATCTTTCAGCTACCTACAAGGAACACAAAAATCTGTTAGCTCCAAAACGCAATACTGGAAATGCGCCTGCGAGAAGATTAAACTGATGTGGAACACTTGGCTACGCAAATTAAAATCCAATGGGAAATCGACTATGCAAACCTTGATTAGTAAATCTTTTCTCCCGAATCAAGTTTGTTTCCCATGTCCCAGTTAAATTTCCAAATTCCTCAGAGAAGTTTAGAAACTGCAGCCTGGGAGCCTAGCTGTAAAGTACACCTATTCATTTGAAACTTGAGCCATAAAAGAATTGGAAAACCCTCTGCTCAGTCAAGGCCTGCGCTCCCTAAGCACTTCCTAAGAAATGACTCCTTATCTGTTGTGTGCAATTCCAACCCAGTTCTGCCTCCTCCCACCAACTGCCAACGCAGCCGTGAAAGGGTCTGGGACCCCGCTCAGCAGACAGGTACCAGAAAGGTAGGTGTTGCAATGATGTCCTGTGTCTTTTTCTTTGCTTCTTCACCTTTGAATAGAGTTTTGGGAGCTTAACCCTAGTTCCCTGTTCTTATCTGGCGTCCTATGGAAATAAGGCTGATGTAATCACTCTCTGCCTAGAGAGAACGTTGGCCCATTCAAGCCACACAGGACAGAAGAAGAGGTACCTTCAAAAAAGTTTGGGTCCTATAACCTCTATGTTTTATCTTCATGGAGGACACCCATCAGAGGATCTACACGTAGGAAAGCTACTGTCCATCTGTCTGAAAGATTTCAGACCCCCCTTAGAAAGCTGTAGCTATCGGTCACAAGACACAAAACATAGGAAGCCATGCTTCATCAGCTTTGGTGCTTACAAGATGAATTGTTTAAAATCTTGACCGTTGATTTACATTTGGGAGCTTATCCTTCACTCATAGCACTTTAGTGGAAAGCACTTTTTTTTTTTCAAAAAGCCTGCTGTGGCAAGTATGCTCTTGGGACTGATTGTGGTATCTATGATCAGATCAAGCACGCTAACCATGGGCATGCCCCAAAGTTGCACCAGTCCATAAATGAAATGCTATCAACAAATTGGTATTGCAAATTGGTTATCTTCACTCACCTGCACCATTTTCTTGAACAGACACATTCACCTTGCAGTTAGCAAGAAAACTCAAGCTTTTAGCTAAAAGCCCTCCCACCTTCCACAGCATGTGCTTTTCGGCTTGCAAACCCATCAGCTTTTTTAACTGAAGCAGAAGTGGCACCAAGCCGTGAGGAAGGCGAGCACGAGGGGCTCTGATTTGGGCAGTATCTCAGCATTTGTGTGCTCACAGCCGAGCAGATCTACAGCCTGCCAAAGGACAGCAGGTCATTCCCGCTCTTCCAGCTTTGCAGCCATACCCTTCCCCAGCAGAGCTGATTCAGTTCACTAAGACCATGGTTCTATTTATGTTTTAGCTCAGCTCACGGGTTTTCTTTGAGAACAAATTGCCTCTCTTCCCTTACCCCACTTGGTTTGTGTTCTGGAAGAGTCTTAAAGCCCACAAACTGGACAGTTTCAGGTGAAAACTAAACTGCAGGATGTGCTCCAGAGGCACACTCAATACATTTGAACCCAAGTGACCGACTGATGGCCATTCAGTCTACAGGCTAGGAGCAGAGGTAGTCTGAAACACCCTGAAACACAGACACTGCACAGCTGGTAGCCAACACCAAACACCTTGCTCTATGCTTTCAGTCTTACTGCATCACACTAGTTACTAATGTGGAAACAAATGAAAAAAAAAAACCTATTTTTTTTTCCTTCCAACATCTTTTTTTTTTCCCTCTTTTCTTGTATTAGGGAACTAAATTGGCTTGCAGAGGAACCTAGCAACTGCTAACAGTAGTGCAAGGTAAGAGGCAAAACTGCACAGCCAGGAGAAAGGGAGGACTGAGATGAGGAAGAGTTATTTCCCTCTTTCAATGACAGTAAGTTGCTATTTCTGCTCACCCAATGTGGTGAAACTGAATCCTTGGAGACATATGCTGCTAAGGTGAATTAGGGGCAAGGTGAAGCAGAGCTGTGACTACTTGTCATCTAACGTTCCAGAAGAACGGGGAGCCCCAAGATCCTCAGAGGTTACAGAGGCTTTGTAACAGACACCCATTTCAGAAAGTCCTGTTAAATCCTGAAACTTAATTTAGGGAATAATCAATCTCCTTTACATCATCGTTCCTTCACCACCAGCCTTTCCACTGCTGTTCCTGGCATGTTAGTAGTACAGAAGTTCTTCACACGTACTAGTTTAACAAATAAATCCCTGTGAATACCTTAGGCAACTACATTTTTTCAAAAGTGATGTAACTCTTGGATATCATGTATTTTCCCTACCTCACAGGGATGCCTGAGAGAATTTAATTAACTAAAGTGCTTTAAGATTGTTCAATTAGATAAAAGGCATGTACATGCTACCTATTTCTCCCTGTATATTAAAACAGTGATTCTTCAAACTATACACAAAACTCAACTACGAAGTCTGCTTTAGGAACCCTGCACTTTAGGTTTACCCGAAAAGTCCCCCAAACACACCAAAGCCTACCTCTTCTGTAGGTGATCAGTGGCAATACCAAGACACCCACCTGTGTGAATGAGATTCAGTCCCAAACATCGTATGCAATTTTTTGTAGTCAGCCTTTTTAAAAAAGGGAAAATAATTAACTCTCCAAAGGTAAGAGTATGGAAAGTCACTTAAATCAAATACAGAAGACCATCATGGTGATTTTTTTTTCCCCTAAAATAAAGCAAAACACTAAGAACAACAACAAAAAAAAGTATTTATGGCAATGAGGATCATACACTTTGGAACGAATGTGTCCTGATTCCAAGTCAAAATAACAGCCTTGGGTTGAGAGCCGAAGTACGTTCGATATAGAAACACCTGCTCTCTTAGAGGCCATCGGCACGTAGAACAGAATCTGTTCAGTGACTACCACTGGGAAGGAATGATATCTATGTACAAACAGATTTTTGGCTATGCCAGTTGAAAAGCATATGATCCTGCCTGCAAGGCACAGATGAATTTATGATGCTTTCCATTTTACTCCCAGCTTACGAGTCATTGGTATCAGCTGTACCAAGTTTTATTCCACTGGGAACATCATTTGTCCTGGAGCTTGTCTACGCAGCAACACGTGGGAAAGCGAAGGTCACTAACTCAAGGTGTGAAGTTAAGGAGGGTACAGATTTCAATGTGAATGCTCCCATTCAGAAGTAAAATTTGCTACATAACAAAACAAAGCCATTTTCCTCTGAACAAAGAAATTTAATGGCAGATGTAACAAGCTGTCAGTTTATGCATGTGCATCTTTAGTCTAAACTACCCAGCAGACAAGCCCTAAGATGCACTCTCCCACAGAGCTTCTAGTGCTTCCAAAAAGCTCATCTGCAATTAAAAGAACTGCATCTTTATGTGAGGATAATAGTAAATGCAGAGAAGCAATTCTGGGACAAAACCACAGTTAAGACAGATACTGTTTTATCACAAAGCTCATGTATAGGTTTGGCCTTATACACCATCTTAGCAAGATGCCTGGTATGACAGCTATGACAAGGTGTCTGCCTCCCTCCAAGCAGACACATGAAGCATGAGTGAGAACTCATTTCTCTCTAGCATGCCAACAACAATATGAAGGAGCTCTTGAGGAGATAGAAGTCCAGGGCACTAATCCCTTCATAATCATCATCAAACAAATTTGTGACCTCAAGTGACTCAAATCATCATCAGTGCTAACACTGCCTTTTTCTCTTGTCCTTGAAATTTTTTGAGGTAGCATCAAGTCCCAGTAACACGTCAAATATCTGGCTGGCTGGCATGTGCTGAAGAAGTCTTCTAGAACAGCTCGTTTAGAACTGAATTCCGCCCAAGCGTTTGCCATTTTGTCTGGAAGCTGCAAGGTGCTTAAACACATACTTACTTTAAGTACATGCTCTTCTGGAAAGAACACAGCTGCCCACACACATGATTATGAAGCAAACGCTGAACTAGCACGCTCAGCAGAAACTTGCCAAGTCAAGCCCAGAACACTTGGGCTTGTGTCCGGTTGGCCCACGCGTCACGGCGAAAGGTAAAGC